>RJWM01028569.1:0-25383 GCA_004363535.1 Dasyprocta punctata
CTTACATGGCCCATTTATTTTCTTGAAGGGAGACTTGTTTGACTTTTGTTTTGTAAATAAATTCTTTAGTTCAAGCTCCCAGCATTTGTGGCTGGTGGATAGGTAGTCACAGGTCATTCCTGTAAGCCTCAGTCTGAGCTCTGTTTTAACTATTTTCTTGTTGCTGGGACAAAATACCTGATACTCACGGCTAAAAGTATTTTGACTTAGAATTTCAATCCATGATGCCCTCTCCAAGGCAAAAAGGGTGTGGCAGGGAAGAGGGGCGAGGCACGTGGTGAGTTGCACCGGATGTGGGAGTCAGGAAGCAGGGAAACGGGAGCCATCTAAATGAACAGATGTCTCCATTTTGATGTCTATTTCTAATTCATTATTTTTTCCAAATTATGAGTTATGAAGTAACTGAAATATATACTAAGCGTGCATGGTAAACAAGAAAATCCAGTCAAATGCTTCATGAGGGTATTGTATTGTTAAATTTATTTGCATTCCTCAGAAGTATAATAGTATTGATAATCAATCTTAGAAGGCCTTATTTATTGATCTATCTTTATTCATTTATCTACAGTTCTGGAGATTGCACCAAGGGGATTTGTATGTTAGGCAAATACTGTTACCAGTGAGCTACAACTCCAAACCCCAAATGTCCCTTTACTAATTCTTTTCTACATATAAGTATTTAAATATAATGTTTACATTGACTGATTGATACATTTCAAGGTGTGTTTCTGGAGAAATTAGTTTCAAAAAGGATAAATTTAATATTGTTTTGAAAGTGTTACTTTATCAAATATGTTGGAAATATTTGAATTAAATGAAGCTAGATAAACTTTTCTTTTACTGAAATTCTTCACAACTGTAATCTGTTACTGAATATTTGGTATCATTGAGAGAGAAATGATCAGCCATAGTTCCCAATTTTACTTGTTAGCATGAAAGTTTCTCTGGACAAAAATCATTTATATAGTCAGTAGGTGTTTGAGAAAATTTTTGGTAGTATAGTATTTTTCATGTTTAGCAATATTTAATTCTGTTACCCATAAAGAGTTTCTTATACTAATTATATAAATTATAGATGTAAATTATGACCCCCCAATTTATATTTAACTATATCATATTACTGGTCAAGAGTATATTTTGCTGTATTGTTAGTATTATCAGCCTAAATGGAGTTCTTATTCATATTTTACTGAAATTTCTCTTCTGAGAATTTTAAAACAGATATTCAAATATTTTCATAACGTATACTGGCATAATCTTTTTCTTTATTCACTTTTTAAAATGTTACTATCTGAATTTTTTCCAGTATGATTCCAAAAGAATTTCGTGTGCACATTTTCAGCCTGTATCATCTTACCGGTGTTGTATTATTACTACACTGAAAATGTTAATTGAATTGGGAAAAAAAAATCACAAAAGTGCAGTATTTCATCGTGCTCCCTTTCATTCAACCAAGGCTATTGTATGCATTTATGTATTTCCAAGATGTGCATTTTATATTTTGTTAAAGCTTAATACTTTATTTTTATTGAGGCTGGAAATTTACTCTAAAAAGAACATTTCTGCATCAATCTGTACAGAAGAGATCACTCCACATATTTTATTATAAATGATTGTGATAAAATGGCATTTTATTCAAAATTGATGGTTATATACAAAGATTTAGGTCAGGCAGTCTGTTTTGAAGCTTTGTGTATAAGCATCAATTTTGAATAAGATGCCTTTATATGACAATCATTTATAGTAAAATGTTCAATTCAAATCATATTTATCTCATGTATATTATTTAGTCATAAAAGATAGGCTACTTGAATTGATTCCAATTGAGTGTGATTTCTCTTTCACAAGTGTTTTTGTGAATATGAATGATGAAGCCTGTTTTTGTTTAGTACTAAAAACAAAAGCAAACACACACATGAATGCAACACCTGGGCTGGTCTGTCCTGTACCGATTGATGAGGAAATGTTATACCGCTACACTTCTTAAGGAAAAATCCTTGTATTATCCCAGAAAGCAGTTAAAATCTGGATGCTAGGAAGCTTGTGGTTCCTGAAAAGAACAAAAGAATAGGTATGAGACATTCATGGCAGGTTCTTCCAGTGGTTCACCTTATGCCACGAGGCAAACCACTTTGATACTGCAGACTTTGGGGTTCGAACTGAAATCCCGCACTATGAATGAGCGCTGGAGGCCTGCGCCGCAGGTTGTGGGCCGCGTCATCAGGGGAATGATTTACCTCGGCTTCCCTGAGACTCGGTCCCAACCTCAGCTCTGCAGGGCGCTGAAGAGGAACCAGGTTTGGCAGCTTTGACCTCCATTTCCAAGGCAACGATCATTTTCAGTCATTGATCCTGACCCAAGTCTGGACAGCGGTCACTCTCGAGACGTTTGCTAAGCTTACCAAGAAAGACAAATCCTTTTCCTACTGGAGTTTTGAAGGAAACGCAGTTTTACCTTAAGTTTGACCTGCGTCTCTGTCACGGTGAAAGAGTCCAGCTGAGAGTAAGCCCGAGAGAGAGAGAAGACAGTGATGTGGAGACTTGTAATTCACAAAGAATAATGTGTGCAAAAAACCATCTCTTATACATTCCTTCTAGCTATTGGAGTCTTCTACAATGCAACCGTTATATACTGCACCACATCCATGGTTTTAAAAAGCAATGTTAATTCTGACATGACAATGTTTTGATTAATATTTTAATTCATATCAATGCATAAAATTAAAAAGAAACAAGAAAGATGTATAGAAATCTCAGCTGTTCATCACAGCTGTAAACGACATTTTCACAGAATCACCTGCAAATTTGGAATATCAGAAGACTAATTCCTCAGTTTCTTTGTTGTTACCTGAAATGAATGAAGATATAATGCCCTTTGGTATAATCAGCATAATTAATGTTTTCTTCATCATTCTAGACAGAGCACTGAAAGATGTAGCTTTAATATTTACAATTTCTTATTTTGTAAATGGGCGTAGTCCAGTTTTACCTACCAACAAGACATCTCTGAACATTTCACCCTGGAACTGACCATCTTTTCATCATTCAGATATGATAGATTTAAATAATCCAAGTAAATGTTTATGCCAAATCTAGAAAAATAACCTATACTTACGTTCTTTTAGTGTACACTATCTTTGCTTTGTATAACTGATTTCATTCTAAGTCTATATAATTTAATTTTCAAAATAGTTATGTTTAATTTTAAGAACATCCTGATTAACACCTTAAACATTTACCATTTTCAACATGAAGAGTATCTTTTGTGTGTTTGAATTCCTGCACTTAGAAATGTGTACTTTTGTATATCAAGTTAATTTGTTCAAAATTAAAATTTGATTAAAGGGAAAATCCATCTGGTATCTGTGAACTAATGAATGTATTCAATCTCAACATAAATTCCTTATTTTAAAATAGGATTGATAATAGGTGAATATTCATTATAGAATTAAACTAAACACCAAATGAAACTCATGATATCCTTAGTGTACTTCATGGGGATACGCATCAATGCTATCTATCATTATTACAAGTGTCAATTTAGACCCCAGAGTTCAGGTCCTTAGCTCCTGTAGTGTCTCATTATGGGCTCATACATTGCTTGTGGACAAAAAGTTTTACCTATGAACTTGTCCAAACAAAGTGATGTTCACTTAATGCGTCCAGTGACATGCAATCCAAGACTTACTTTTGCGCAGTTGAATTCACTTTGGTGTTGTGAATCTCCAACCAACTTTGCAAACCAAAATTTGGATAATCCTTAAGATGTCCAAAGTATTTCCACTTATAGATTATTATATTTTGTGTGGTTGTTAAATGTGATAATTTCCTGAAAGATTTTGTCAGCAAATTGGGAAGTTCATGAGTCATGAAACAAACTGACCATTCCAGGAAAAGGAACTAAATAAACATTCTCCTGTGTTTCTAAATAAAAATTAGAATGTAAGTGTTCTATTCTCTTTTTTAACATAAGTCAGCAGTATCACTGCTCAGGAGCATTGGTGAGGCTGGAATTAGATCGATCTATTCAGCACAGAGTGTTGCGGGAACAGTGCAACCTGCTACTCCTTGTGTGCTAATAGCAGGCTGAAATTATCCAAAAGGAGGATTTTCACTGAATGCTGTTTTACTTCAGATTCTAGTCAAATTGGATGAGGTTATTTTATACATACATCATTTTCTCAAATCTCATTTTAAATAAAAGTGGCTATATTATTTCCCCAAAAGTGATTTATCAGTCTTTTCAAAATTAGCTTCAGTATGGATGTTTAAAATAGAGTCCAGTATTAAATTGTTGAATGCATTATTAAATTACATCTGAACTGGTAAGTATAATCAAAATTACATCTGAACTGATATGTATAATCTTAAGTTTCAAAAGATAGTATCTTCCGCTTTTTAAGACCTCACATTCAATGGCCTTGGGCTCCTCTGTGTCGAAGTGGAGTGACTGATATTCCTAAATGTGACATGATCTTGAGTCACTGGGCACATGGCTTTTTCCTTCCAAGTCTCATTTTGCAACTTCAATCACTTCACCAGTGAAATTATTTTTGAATAATTTTCTCCACAAACTGAAGTACACTACATGCAGAATATATTCATTCAGCAGTCAAATGAGTAGAGAAGAAATTGTAGGTTATGTGAAAGGGAAATAAAAGGTGGAATAATCACAGCGGTAGTCAGGTAATTGCAAGGGCAATGACCTGATTAAGGCAGTGATTTGCCAGCCACACAGTATTATTTCTCTGTATTTCTGCATTGTTTTTCTGCCTTATAAAATATACAAAGTAAAATAATACAAAAGTGTAGAATACAATTGTAAGCTAAAGCACAAAATACTTGACAAAGATTTGCAATGGTCATGAGTTGAAATTCTATTGAAAAAATGTGAAAATAGTGTAAACTTTTTATGGATAAGAAGGAAAATAGGTAAAAAGCATGGTAGAATAGAAGTAGAGTTTTCAAAGTAAAGCATCAACAAATGATCTTATGACGAAAGAATCTCAAGCTTTAAAATCAATCCTGTCCTAATAAGGAGGAAATCTGCCAATTTGGGGAGATAGAACTGATATCCACAAGTAAGAAAGTTATACAGTGGATGCATGAGCTCCATCACAAAGTAACTACAGCGAGAACTAATGATGTATTTCCCCGTATAGTGCTGAAAGTAATGCTCTCAGTGACAGAATGTTCACTTAGGTGCACTTGGAAATTTTGGTAAATTTGTTTATTTTTTCAGATTATTCACTCTTTTTCCTTCCTCTATTGAAATGCTATTCAATGTATTGGGGTAGTCATACATCTTGCAGTAAATAACAGAAAGTTATCAGATGTAAATTGAGGAGAGTTTTATAATATACCAATGGGTTTAGGCTTTTTCTCTTACCATGTAGCTATATCCATGAGAAAAAAAGTGTCTTTCACGTTGTCACTTACCCTTTGACTCAAGGACTAGATTCAACACATTCTGAACACACATGAAAGAAACTTACAGCTCAATGTATATAAAAGAAACTAGCCATTAAATATTTAGCTGGAAGCATTAAAAAAAATCAAGGTTTACCTTTGTCAAGGGTTACCCAGAAGATGTACACTCATGATAATAAAATACATTATTTTACTTTGTGACTGCATTTTACTAGAGTTTTTAAAGAATTGTTTACAGTAACATGACCATATCTATACACAAATACACATATGAAATATATGACAATAGGATTTCATATCAGATGGTGAGGGGAAGAAAATCGTTAAGTAAATGATTTTCCTCTAAATGACTCTAGAAAAAAAAGTCAGACAATTTAAAATATATTACTGAGTGTACTGAAAAACATGCACAGGGTTGTCCAAGAAGGGGAATTAATACCATAAGGTTATCATTACATTTCTGCACAGAAATAAGATTAAACATTTTTATAACAACAAAGGAATAGGTAATGTTCAATAGGTACAACAACATCCATATGTTTGACCATGAAAACAGAACTGCAATGGTGTAAACCAAATTAATGTTCACCTTATTTTCATATTCTTTAGCAATCCATAAAATAGACCTGCATATTTCTCTATGTTGGTAAACATTCAGAATTCCAGCATCCCCACTTGCCTGCAGGCACAGCAGGAGGCCAGCCAGCCTACACCCCACTAACAGGCCAACCAACAATGGGCTTGAACCTTAGATCCAGAGGCCCCAGACCATGCTGTCCACTCTTGGTCCAAACACCAGTGTCACCTAGTGACAGACCCCAACGTGAGTCCAGGCTGATTTCAGGTCAGTAGTTGAGCCCATATGTTACCACAGCAGCAGGACCACCCAACTACACATGGCTGCAGTCAACCGCCCTACAGACAGACACTGCAGGGAGGATCACCTGCAGATACCCCAAGTTTGCTCATGGAGAATTCCTGCTCAGAGGGTAGTGAAAGTCTGTCCCTTCAAAATTAGTTGGTAAAGAACTGAAGAAATTGCTGCTTTTCACATGTCCAGAGACACATTCAAGACCCTGTGTCATGAAGAATCAAAAAACATGACTGCACCAGTGAAAGTAATGCAGCCCAGATTCAGAAGTTGATTTACAGGGAATTCAATAATCCTGAAGCTCAGTGCAGAAGAAGAAAGCAGATAGCAAGCAGAACAAATTTAAGAATAACATTGCATGAAATATTTAGTAATTGAATGAGGAGGCAATAAAGGAGGACCATGAACTATGATAAAGACTAAAGAGAACTCCTGGAGCTGAAGAGTAAAGTGACTACACTAAAAAGTTCAACGCAGACCTTCTATTGTCAACTTGATAAGCATCAAATTCAAGCACAGAAGTTTTAAATGCATTCAACGTAAAGATGAAGAGATTTTTAAAAAATTAAAAGACTGAAGAAATTCCATAAGATATATGAAACACTCAAATAAGCTACTACAGCTAATCCTTTATAATCTTTGCAGAATGAAAATAAAGAGAGGAAGAGAAAACTTATTTTTGAAATGAATTTTTTTGCCCATGTATAAGTTGATGGATGTAGAAGGTGGTTTCATGGTTTAGCTATTGTGAGTTATGCTGTTACAAGCATAAATATGTAAGTATCACTATAGTAGGAAATACACACACACATATATGTGACTCAAATTGACTCGAATAAAGTGAGCTATATATATATAGCTCAGTCATACTAATTTGAGTCATTTTCAGGGAAATGGATGGATATGAAGATGATAATGCCAAGTGAGACAACCAAAATATAAATGATTAAAAGAGCAAAACGGAGAGGCATGGTAAGAAACAGGGAGATAGACCTCACAGGAATGGGAAGTGGAATAGGACGGAAGGAGAGGGGAAGATGCGGATAGCAGGGGGAGTAAAAGTGACCAAAATAGGATCTCTAAGCTGAATGCGATTGCTACGTATCACAAACATTTATAAATAAATAAATGAATGAAATGAAGCAACTGCAACTGAATGATCCAAAGGAAATTATAATTCATCTTGTCTCCAACAGTACCCAGCACCCAGAATCCTTCCAGAAATTTGCATTCTTCCAATGTGGGAAGTGCTTGCAGAGAATAACAGCATCTCCTGCTTGTACTCATAGGTTCCAGGACAGTCCTAATAGACTCCAGCACACTTTTCAGGTCAGAAGACTCCCACAGAGGCAACATTCTGCAAGACGCATGTGAACACCTTAGAACAGCAGGACCTTGAAGGGGAAAGGAAGCTCACACTGGACGTAAACTAAGTTTGATTTGTAGACTGGTTAAGAAAAAACAAGCCAAACAGTGGAAACCAAACTCCAATGTGGGTTTAGGAGGGAAGATTTAGACCATAGTGAGGGACCTGAAGGAGTGAATTGGTAGTGAGTAGACTACAAGAGGATCAGGACACCTGGAGAGACAGTGTTCGGACACTTCAGGCAGGGTTATGCTGTCTGGTGAAAAGAATTTTGGAGATTGTTGGAAATTCACTGAAATACTCTGAGTATGATAGTGAAATCCACTGATGTACAGACGTTTTTATTGACTTAAGGATATGTTTCTACTGCTTCTAACTATGTTGTCATTGAATTGAAAAGATTGAAATGACATCTCCCTACTTCCCTTATACTTAGGCACCTGGATAGGAGCTTCACAAATGAGATGCATGGTCACGATCGGGGAAAAAAAATTGAGAAACGTACCCTGTTACTATAAATTATTTTTATCTTTTAATTAAAATATATGGTTTTACAGATTGATATACTATTTAAGAGTGGAAGGAATTGGATGGGAAATGGTTTCATAGATGAAAATATATAATGATGGATTTTTTGATGGGTTTGAAAATTATGATGATCTTATTCCTATAAAAATGTGTCAGATGAACTAAGAGTGATTGATATCATAAAGTGCCAAAATTATTTGAATACTTTACTTGCAGTACTTGGAAGAAAATGTGTACAAAGATCTAGATACCAATGATAAAATTAATATTGCATGATAAATGCCAATAGAAATGTGGGTTGTCTGGGACCATGGACAGTTGCTTCTGACTGCATTAGAAACATAAAGGCAAGAATGGAAATAAAAAGGCTTTAATACTCTGGTCCAGTCATGGACAGATGATCATGAAATTTGTATAATTGATATTAAATTTTGAATACTGTGTTGCCAAGATTTTAAAAATATTTTTAAAAACTTTGATGCAGCTAATAATGAGATTAAAGTACAATATGAGTCTCTAGTTTTAAGCATTACAATGTTAGTAAAATTAATAACTGACCTTTGGGGAATATTATGTAAATGATAGAAGTTGAAAAAAATGAGAGTCTATAAAAATTTAATATAGAACTCGTTGGGTGAATTCTAGATATTATTCATCACCTAATTCACCAAGATTTCCTTTGACACAAAGAAAGTATTCTAATTTTGTGATGTGGCTAAATGCTCACTTCATGACATGCAACTATCTCACTCAGAGCAGAAATCCAAGTAGAGAAGGCAGTCCTATTCTGACATAGGATTGCTGTCTACTCTTGTCTTTAGATTGGAACTGGATTCAGATCTCAGGATCACTCATGCAGATCAAATCAGAATCTATTCCAGAAGTAGCAGAATATTGATGCACACATAGAGATAACCATTATTTTTTGTCAATATGCCAAAGTAACACGATGTCATTAATGTAACAGGAAATTATAATACACTGTATATTAATCTACTTAATGTCATATGATACCTTAATTATAGTCATTGTGAAAGTCCTTGTTTAGTCTGGGATAGAAAGCAATCACAGATTGAATGTAATTGTGGCACTTTCAGAGATGTAGAATAATTATTCAGTTTGTCTCTACAATAACACTGGAGACTTTCATTTATTAATTCAATATTAAATACCTGTTTTCCATCCTCCATGAGGGATATGCAAGCCGAGAATGCTTAGGCAAGATGCCAGCTGTAATCTCATGGAGAGAGAGGATATGTTTTAGGTCATAAGACCCACAATCATTTCAGAATAAATACAAGAATAACAACTCCAAAGTGTAAATGCATGCAGACAGTTTTCATTGTTTAATTTATCTCATTGCAAAAATAAACAAGGTAATATCAACACCTTCATTATTGCATCCACCAGTCTCTCAATTTCTAAGCAACGATTTAACACCTACAAAGGCAAGACATTGAACAGCTAATTTCTGCTCCCCCTCTTTTCTATTTGAATCACTTCTGAGAAATATTTTGTTATATTAGGTAAGCAAAGTGATCATATTTTAAGATTATCTTATGAAGTGAATCTGGAAGTGAAAATAAACTCCAAAAGTTGTAGGAGGCTCCCCTCCCCACCTTTGCCAGATTGTAGCTCAGAGGTGAAACAATTAATGTTGAAAAGTAACAAATTAAGTATTTGAACTTCCACTGCTATGAATGCATCATAGTGAGATGTCAGCCTAAATGGTCTTTGCATTTGCATTACTTAATCTTTTTATAGAGAAGCAGGCAGGTAATTAAGACATTGTCAGATCTCAGATCAACAGGGAATAGTAATCATGGATTGAGTATCATCTGCCCCATCAAAGGAAGCTTAATGAAAATGAGGTTATTATATTCTGAGAACAAAATAGAGCTTGCACCATTAGTTTCAGCCACACACTGTGACTTGCAGGAACTTAATGCAGATGGATATCATTTCTTCTTGCTTCCAATCGTTTCTAGAAATAGCATCCCATTACAAGTAATACATCTTGATTAAACGAAGAACATTCAAATATATTCCATCCACCGCCATCCAGTTGTAAGTCACAAGATGGTGTGCAGATAGGAATACATGGAGAGGAAGGAGAGGGTGTAAGATGTACGAAATTCCATTTCTGTTACCTCATATATAGGTGATACTGGCTTGGAACAAGTATTAGCTATCTACGCCTTTGATCCCCTAAATGTAAACTAAATAAAATAAAGTTGGTAAGAGGACTACAGATGGGATATATCACAGAGACTCACCATGCTGTTTAGAGTGTGTAATGAGGAATCATTGGTGCTGGAGTAGTACTAGCTGTAATTATTTTCATTCTTAAAATAGAACATTCTACTCTTATAAACATTTTGTAAGCCTTTGCCTTCCTGGTGAATTAACAAAAAGAAGGCAATGATGGGCTTAAAAAAAGCCTTACAATATTCCTTGAGTAAAATGGATAGGGAATGGAAAAATTGTAAAGGAAATGACATAGGACAAGGGAGACAGAAGAGAAAATATTCTGATTTCAATCAAACATTCATAAAACCTCACTGATGGGGTGGAAGTCAGCAGAGACATGGAGGAACAGTGAGGAAACTTCTGCTTGGAGGGTCCAAAGGGCAAAGCTTCCAGTAAGCACCAACCTGGAGCAATTAGGGTAGATCAAGAAGAGCCACGTCTGAGGAGGCCCCGAGCAGAAGAATACGCAGACAGGAGGGAACGTTTGTGGGATTCAGAATCAGGATGCATGAGAGTGCAGGACTGATAAATGCAGATTTGCATTTATTATTTTAATCACCTTATCGAATGTTCAAGTTAGAATTTTTATCACAGAGATTTTAAAGATGTTACTTTGAAAGTGTAATTGTGATTTTGAAAGCAAAATTGCTTTTAGAGTAATTTTAATATTTAGATTTGCAAAATAGTATTTTTTTAACTGAATTCCAGCCTAGACATGTTTTCTTATTTTCTTATACTCATGGAAAGGCCCATGAATAATAAGTAATATGTACAACAGATGGGCCAAGTTGTTGGATTTTTGTTAATGCCTTACACAACTACTACTATGCTATCAATCACCATTTTATTATCCCTATTATTATTTTTTTATTTTATCTATTTACTATTATTATTATTATTATTATTATTATTATTTGCAGTACTGGGGATCAAACTCACAACCTTGTGCTTGCTAGGCAGGTGCTTAAGCCACTGAGCCAAACTCCCGACCCTATTTTTTTCGAGGCAGGGTCGCACTATGTAGTTCAGGCCGGCTTTGCTCATGTTGTAACCCAAGCCGGCCTTGAACTCACAACGCTCCTCCTACTTCAGCCTCCCAAGTGTTGGGATTAAAGGCATGTGCCACCGTGCCCAGTTTAGTGTCCCTATTATAATCCCTGAGAAGATGATGCTGTTACTTCATTGTCTCACTTCTGAATGTGATGAAAGCAAACTTTTAGCTTCTGATCTTTACTTCTGCTGTAGATTAGATCTTAACTTTCCCTCAAATAGTCACGTGATGAAAGATTAGTCCCAAGCCTGTGGCACTGCAGTAGGGAAATACCAAGTCAGTTGCAAAGGCTAAACCTATCCGAGTGACAACAGCTATCTCAGCTGAAGCTCTAAAGACCAGGAGGGCACAACATAATATATTTGAAGATTAAGAAAAACAAGTGCAGCAGATTACTGTCTTCAGTAATGCTGTTCTTAAGAATTGCAGGGAAAATAAAGAACTTCTGTGATAAACCACAAGTAGAGGAATTCGTGGCCACAAACCCAGCGCAAGAGGAAATTTGAGAGGAGCACAAGACACAGAAGAGGAAGAGCATTCAAAAGAAAGTGTGAAATGTCTGATAAACAAAGGATGAGAGTAAGTTCATGTACCTCAATAGCACTCCTGATTTCAATGATCTTTGTTCTTTAATTAAAAGACACAGAATAGCAGATGGAATTTAAAAAATTTCTACATTGCCTACAAGAATCACATGTCATACACAAAAACATACACACTGTAAGACTGAAATTACAGACAATGAGATTTAATAGAAATGGAATCCACAAACAAACAAAAGTAGCTACACTCATAGGAGAAAAAGCAGAGATATAAAAAATGAGTAAGAAAATGAAAAGGCTAATATATATGAGTAAAGGAAAGCTACACTAAAACGATTTAAAGATTATAAAAACAGATGAATCAAATACTGGTGTAATCAATTTCAAAAAAACAAAACAAAACAAAGCAAAACTAAAACAACAACCAAACAAACAAAAACCGCTGCTAAACATAAAAAAAAATAGCTAAATAGGCAGTATGAAAGCTATTTTGATAATTATATGCCCTGTTTTTATAAATAACCATGTAAACCAGAAGGAAATTTTAACAAGAAAGCATCAGAAACAAACTGTAAATCAAATGTATTTAACAGATATCTACTGAATATCTACAGAGTGTTCCATCCAACAAGAAGGGACCACATGTTCTTTTTAGACCACATTTTTGGTGCTAAGGTAAAACAAATTCAAAGATTCATGAATTTTATCACTTTGCAATGAAAATTAGAAAGCAGCAGTTAAAGAAACCTGAGAAACTGTACAAACACATAGAGACTGATTAATATACTTTTGAATAATCCATGGTTAGCAGAAGATATATGAAATTTCTTAGGCTCAAGTGAGAATGGAAACACAGCATGCCAGAATTTAGGAGACATGATCAAGACAGTGCTACAAGGGACGTTTCCAGCTCTGACTCCCTACCTTTCAAGATCAGAGTTACCTCAAATACATAACATAATAAAAAAGAACAAACCACGCCCCACCAAAATGACAGGAAAGAATTAATATCATTAATAAATAAGACATGCTGGTGAGGCTGTAGGAAAAAGGGAATTGGTGAGAATGTAAGTTACATGAGTCATCATGGCTATCTGCATGGAGATTCCTCAAAATATTAAAAAAATGTAGCTACCATTTGACATACATATACCACTTCTTAATACACTCCAAAAGCAACTAAAATCAAGAAACTCTAGAGATATATGCATGCCTGTACGCACTGAACCCCAGTTCACAGTAACTGGGCTATGAAATCAGTCTAGGTTCCTGTCCGCAGATGTGTGGATAAATTAAATGTGGTTTACATGGATAATTATCATTCTGACATAAAAAGTGTAAAATTGTGCCATCTGCAGTATAGTGGCTAGAATCTGAGATTATATTATATGAAATAAGGCTCATAAGACAAATGTTATACATTTTCTCTCAAGAGACAGGAAGACAGAGTGAGAGAGAGACAGACTGACAGACAGATGAGAGAAACAGCAAGAGAAACACAGAAAGAGAGAAACAGAGAGAGAGCAACAGAGAGTGAGCGAGAGAGAGAGAGAAGCAGAGATAGAGACAGACAGAGAGACAGAAAGAGAGATACAAGGAGAGAGACAGACAGAGAGAGACACAGAGAGAGACCAGGAGATCAGAAGTTGAACCACTGGAGAAAATGAATGGAATAATAGGGAAGACAAAAAGGAGATAATGGATGCTAGAATTTATCAAAATGCATTACATGCATGCATGAATCTGTCAAAACAAGGCCAATTAATGCATATAATTAATTTGCATTTAAAGTTCAGAAATTCCTGAGTTACGTGAAGTATAGCATCTCACTCAAAACTCTTTGTGCTTAGAGAACTATAATCATGGTTTTTCCTGACTAGCAATCACAAATGAAGACTGCAAGCAGACTTCAAAGGGGCAGTAACTTAGCAGACCTCGTCAAAGTCATTCTGAAACGAAGAAGATCAGATTATTAGAATGATTACTACCACTATTGTCTATCTTTAGCACCTGCATTTGGTAGTGTTTATTGCACTGATTGAAGGAGAAAATTCACCACTAAATTACTAAGTTGGCTTTCCTCGTGTTCACCTTCAGATTCACAGATTCATCGATTCACATTGGGGACCTACAGAACTCACCGTATAGTCACATCCAAGACTGATTTGTTATGGTTAAGGAATATCAAACAAAAGCAGACAAAGGAAAGCAGAGGAGACAAAACCAATCAGTCCCCAGCTTACAGGAGTCCTCAGAGTTTCTGTCAGTGGAATGACAACAGAATGCACTTAATCCCTCCTGCAGCGGGCTTTGAAATGCTGTGAAATGTTATCTGCCGAGGAAGACCACTGGAGACTCAGTATTCAGCATTGGTATCAGGATCAGATCCTACATATAAATCCTTTGCTTAGTACACTGCAATATTCCAGACACCGAGAAGGAGACCAGATGCTAAGCATAAACCACACTGCTTGTACAAACTTTCAGGCAGAGGGAACTGCTCTTAACCTCTCAGATATTGAAACTGAAGTCCCAGTTTCCAGATGTCAACCTTTCAAGCTGACATCCGAAGGACAGCTGTCTCAGAATTGCAGGTTAGCTCATCCACAGATGCCAATGTGAAAATCTGGTGACAGTCTGACAAGATAATTACTGCGGAAGAGGTAGACCAGGAGTAGGGACAGACACACCTGTACTGCACAGACTGGAACACAGCTGTACACTGCAGGTGGCAGCACTCCTTTAAAAAGTAGTGAAAGATGCTTTGTTCTTTGCTTACTGCAGAGCACATCTGGATGACCAAGTAGAGCTTGTCATGTAAGGCATGGAAATTCCTCAAACCTATTCAGGCCAGATTTAGAGCAAAAATATAGAACAGAGGTTATGAAACATTAACATAATCAGGCTTAAGTCCAGATTCAGAGAAAGATACAAACGCAAGGTGCAGGGTTCTGGTTTTGTGTAATTGAAGGCCTGTCCCGGAAACTTACACCGCACGGTGAACCTGACATAAGGTCATCTGATTGACTAGTGCCAAAGCAGCATTGCCCTCCTATCTAGATTTCTGGACAGGCCTTCAAACGACCTGGATCAATCATTCTATTTCTTGTGTAAATTACTTGATTTATCTTCTTAACCCATATGATTATTTTGAAAAGGTATGTTTGAGAGGAAAATTTTTTTAAAAAGCTAAACTCCTTTTTCTTCAATCTCCACATCATTTTCTTTAGGATGTGTTATCTTCTTTTTGCCTCTTTGGATTTTCTGTTTAGAATTAACTACTTTAATGATATCTATGCTTTTACACTGAGTCTTTCTTTATAGTTTGGACAAGACAAATTAAATGCTAATGCTAATACATCTTTTAAATACCGAATGCTTATTTCCTGAGTGACTTGCTCAAGGTCAGGAGACCAATATGTCTGGAAGTGACAGAGTCACACCGCAGCCTGTGGCCTTGTAGTGCTCTCTCCAGCGTGATGCCTGTCACACTGTCATAACAGGGAAGTAATGAGGACCGTGAGAATGCACATTGCTAATTGGTTTGTTCAATTTATATTTATTGATCACCTAATTTGTCCCAGACTCTCTGGGGATATTGTAATACACAAAACAAAGCCCTTTATCTTCTAGAGAACAGGTATGAAACACAGGAGATTCTTAAAAGTAAGCAAACTTAATAAATTATATATAATCATATAGACATATAACGACGCCAAGTATTTATGACTACCAGGACAAATAAAGCAGAATTACTGGAAAGAAGAATATGAGGTGTTGGGTAATGGAATTCTTTTGGATAATAGAATCCGCATGGAGGACGAATATTGGAAGCAAAGTGAAAATTTCCTGAAGCAGCTTCCTAAAAATTCAAGAAACAAAAGAATTCAATGTGATTTGAGCAGAAGGAGCTATGAGAAGGCAAGAATCAGGCGAGGCCACAAAAGTTAAGAGGACCTGCTAGCCCAAAGTAAAAAACTTTTCTGTTAAAACACATTTTTACTCAGGTTTTCAGTAAGAAGGGGACCATTCGAAGCTTATGAAAAATAGCATCATGAGTTGACTTGAATGTTAAATAAACCACTGTGCAGCAAAGGGTTGGAAAACCTAGACACGATGGCGCACGCCTGTCTTCCTGGCACCCTGTGAGACTGAAGCAGGAGGATGGCAAGTTCAAACCTAGCCCGGGCAACTCAGAGAATGAGCTAGACTCGGTCTGAAAACAAATTTTATAAAAAGGGTGATGGGTAGAGTTCAGGTGAGGACTCTGTGTTCAATCCCCAATCATTCAAAAAAGAAAAAATTACAGCTTGAAAGGACCAGGCCCAGATATAGTCTAGGAAACTACAGAAGCAGTTCACAACATTTAAACCTTTTCATTTTAGTAGCTTCATTGAAGTTTTAAATTCTGAACATTCAAAGAATAATTCAGAAGTGTATTTACATGTGTTTAAAAAAGACAAACAGGCAGAGGGGCAGCTGAAAGAGTCGAGGTTTAACAACATCAAGTAGTGATGAAAGTTTGCTAAGTGGATTCTTCAGTTTCCCAAATGGAAAAAAAAAAAGTCCGATTCAAAATGCATGAATGCAATTTGCATCATTTCTAAAGTAAAATAAAATTATAACTTTTGTGTAATTTGTTATCAGTGTTTAAAGAGTTCATCTTTTGCAGCACCAAGGTCTTTGAAAACCAGGGAAACAGATAATTTGAGATATGTAATTTTATACCGTTTAATGAAAAGTATCAGATTGATCTTGATACTTCAAAACACTACTCATGAAAAAGTTGGTCAAATAACTGCTTAATTAATTTTAGAAAATCATCTTTATCATAGTAACTATGGGCTGTTATCTTAGTAAAATATATATTTTGCATATGAAAAATAAATAAGTAGATTATCTTTCTCCAATATTACTTGTCCAGATAAATAAGCAAAGTTTCTATAAAACAAATGATCATAAATGGAACAATATTAAAGCCTTGTCTAATTTTTGTTGTACAAGTAAGTGGAATCTTTATTAAACGTCATCAGTCCTGGAGGTTGACAATATAGAGCAATGAATTCACCCAGCAGGGCTTGCTGGTTCACACTTGTGATCCCAGTACCCTGGGAGGCTGTATCAGGAAGATCGTAAGATTCAGCCCAGCCTGAGCAATTTGTACCTTAACAAGACCCTGTGCCAAAATATAAGAAAATAAAAAACTTGAGATGTAACTCTGTGTAAAGTCCCTATGTTCAATACATAGTACTTAAAAGCAAGAAAAGAGTGCTGACCCCCCCTTTTCATATTTGATCAATTTTGCATGCCCATATTTGGACATCTGAGCAACTATTTTGAAGATAAGCATATTCACTGTAACAGCCATTGTTACATTCCTATCATCTTGTTTTAAAATCCTATATCACTATTTTTTTGGTTGTTTTTGTTTTTGTTGTTTTTTGTTTGCTTTTTGCTTTTTCTGTTTTTTCTCTTTAAAATAAAATAAAAAAAGAAAAGAAAAAGGAAATAAATTTAAGAGAATATTATGCAATCATACAACTGCATAAATAGAAATGTATTTGTTACCATAGGTCCTCAATTTATATAAGAATGATTGAGGGCTGGGAGTTTGACTCAGTGGCTTAAGCGCCTGCCCCAGCAGGCACGAGGTCGTGAGTTCAATCCCCGGTACAGAAAAAAAAAAAAAAAAAAAAAAAACCTTACACCTCAATTTGTGTAAGAATGATTGAAACATTTTTGACTAAGTAATGTTCAGTCAATGATAAGCTTTATATACAAAAGTATCTAGAGTAATTAGCTTTATCAGATAGTAAACAATAGAGTTCATTTGCAGACGAGGGAAGTACACCTCTATGCTTTTACATGTAGTGTACTGAAAGTAAATAAATATACTTAATATAAAATAACTTATCAAAGTACACACATTATAATTATCTTGTGTACACTCACATATAATCATCTTGAATATGATGGATGGACATGTATGCATTTATTTCATGAAAGATATTGCAGTCATAAAAATCAGGAGGCACATTGAATTCTACATTTTTACAAAATTTCACATCTGTGCTCATATTTTTATCCATATTTTTGTGTATGTGTACCTACATGTCACATTACTGCACACTTAGCAATATTTAAAGTTTTTTGAAGGCTTACCATAATTCAAATATTCTGTTTATATTGCCTGATTTAGTATTAAAATGAGTATGTACTACATTGATCAGATAGCATTATAGTCTCAATTTTATAGAATGTAAAACAGATATATAACATGAATAATACAATGTTTAGTGAGAGGTTGAGTTGAGAATCCAAAGTCAGGCTTCCTCCAAAGGCTTAGTTTTAGCCTTGACACTGTGCCATTCCAACACGTGCAGTGAATATTCTCTTAAATGTTTGAAATTCTGTATGCAGATAAATAACTATTAGATAAACTGAGGTTTATAAAGGTTTATTTCAAGACAACGAATATACAGTTATGTTTGGGAAGACTCCTAACAGCCTGTGGTAAAAGCTATTTTCTATCCCTTATTCCAAATACAGAACCTAAAGCAGGCCAGGCGTGGTGGTACACGCCCACAATCCCTGCACTTGGGAGGCAGAGGCAGGAGGATACCTTCAAGTTTGAGGCAAGCCTGGGCTACACAGTGAGTTCAAGGCCAGCCTGAACTGTACACATAGCAAGACGCTGTCTCAAAAAAAATATTCTCTGAGAAGAGTATTGGTGAGAATCCATTATTTGTGCACATCTCTCATTGTATGATAGAATATAGAGACAGAACAACTCAGAAGGCAACCTTCATTTAGCCCCTAGGTTATGTGTAGAGATTATGCAATGCACATTAAGCTGCAGGTTAAAGATTTGTAACTTTGATGTGTTTCACCTTGGAATAGTCAGCTTTCCATTTGTCAAATTATTGGAAATTAACTGAAATAAATAAAATACACAAAGAACAACAATGTTTTAGTGCTGTCTTAATTACTTTTCTCTCATTGCTGGGACAAATTACTCAACATCCCAAAGAAGGAAAGGTTTATTTAGCTCACAGTCTGTGGAGGTTTCAGTCCATAATCAGCGGGCTCCAAGGCAGAGCGGCACATGGCTAGGGGCAATAGTTAAAGGCAGCAGAAGATGGCAAAAGTAGCAAGAGCAAAAAGGGAAGAGAGCAAGCCTCTTTTTCTCCCTTGTATTGCCCCTCGGTTAGTATAGCACTCACACGACCTCTGCACCCTCCTCTTGCCCAGGCTCAGGATGTTTACAGAGTGAGGACCCTGGACCCCTGCTGAGTGGCTTAAATTTCTAAACTTCTGAAGCTGACACAATGTATCAACCATGACAGGTGCATTGGTTGTAGTATGCAAAAACTTATCTCCACTCCGAAGCAGGCATAGGATTCAGTTGTATGCCAGTTGCACCAAAAGAGTGCATGTCCATAGACTTCTACAGTGCATTCTATTTAGAAGAGCATCTCCCCAACTGCTGTAAGTAAATGAACTCTCTAATACTTCTTAACATTACAACTAAGTGACTTCTCTATTATCGCACAATCTTTTCAGCACCAACACCATGTGTTCCTCACCTGCTGCCTTGCATCTTTCATTTGCATGCAATTAAAAACAGTTCGGCTCTCATATGAATGATTTATACAATTCCTGTAAGGCGCTTATGAAAGAAAACTTCTTTCTGGATATCCACTGAATAGCTCCAAATTTAGTTCCTTTGTCTGGGTGTAAACGTAATCAACAGAGGACTATGAATTTATTATTAAATAGAAAAATATAGAAAATATTAAATATGCTAAAATACTTAACTATTAATAGGGAGCCATACAAAATTTCTTTAAGATATTTTACAAACACATTTCCTTTATCAATCATCTTTTGTAGAACAAATAAAACAATGATTCTATTATAATAAACACTAGAGATCACAGTGTTTAGTGTATCTTTGAAATCAGAGAACTTACTCAAAGCCTGAGTAATCACATTCACTTCCTTTATAACTGGATTCAGAAATTCAGAATTTTCAAGATGAAATTTTCAACCTATGGCAACATCTCAGAATAAGAATTTAAAACTCAGCTAGAGAAAACAAATTTTAAAAAAGTAAACATAGACAAATTTGGTTCCTAATCCAGAACAATCGTCCCAAACCTCCCCTTTGCCAATACGTTGCCTTCCTTAGGATTTCTGTCAAAATCAGGCAGCCTGTCACCCTTAAGGCTTTAAAAGATTGAACAATATGTTTTGCTAATGTGAAATGATGATGAACTTTTCTAAATATTACATAAAGCAAAGTAAAGAGTAAAGATGGCTGTACTTAAAACTAAAACTGATTCCCAGATACTGTTTCACAAAACTGTAGAGATATTTAAACATTTTTCTGGAATATGGGAAAAACTTAAAAGTAATAGGATTCATATACTACACATCCATTCTAGCAAATCACATATTTCTAAGAGTGGAAAAGAAACCTTGCAATACTGACTGATCCACTAGTTTGTGAGGGGCACTTTATCTGAAATTACAACAATGCATTATCTGTAAATTTGGTTGTCTCTCTCTAGTCAGTGCTGTGAATATGAGGTATTAAATGACACTAAGTTGTTCCTGAAGCTTCTATAATTAAAAAAGATTTAGTGCTACAATTGTTTCCTAATTTTGCAAACCATTGATTTTTGTTTGTATGTCATTACACTCAAAGCTAAGCATTCCAATTTTGAGAGTCACCTAATGGAAATTTTATTTCATATGCTTTTTATTAGTTCATATTAGCTTTACAGAATACTAGGCTTCATTTTGGCATAATCATATATGCATAGATAATTCATTCATCATTTGCAAAGTTAGTTCCAGCTCAGTCTTATATTCTCTTAGTTTCTACACCACAATGTCAACATGTGACATTTTACGTCAGTCAAACCTTCCCAGCTATACTACTTGAAAGTTTCCATTGTATGTTGGTAGATCCACTTTATAGCACCGCATATGGTATGATAATATATATATATTATATATATCAGTTAGTTTATATGATCTATGTATCAGCTAGGATATATGATAGAAAGATAGGTAGATAGATAGTTGGATAGATCAGTGAGGTTATACTGATTCAGGGTAGAAAACCTAATTTAAACCATTAGTTGAATCTCAAGGTTCAAGGTTGAAGGTTCTATTGGTGATCAACTAAGTGATTATGTAAAAGCTAATTTCATTAAATGTGAGAGCCATTTTCAAAAACTCACCAGTGGGTTTATTTAATTCGTCCTGGTCAAATCAAAGCTCACATTTTCAGTGATCTTTAAAACCATTCATTCATGATTACTAATTTTTAAAAATTTCGTGTTTGTGGTAAAAATATGAATTTAAAATTATTTATTCTACATAAATGCTTCTCTTATCTCAAGTACTCCTTTTTGTAACAAAAATTTTTTTAAAATATAGCATGTTATCTTCCCATGCATGTTCATTTTTTAGGGACCTTCTTTCCGGCTGACATTTCACTGTGCACACAAATGAAGTACTAAATTAAGGATTTCTAATAAGTCAAAGACTTTCTTTCTTTTCTTTTTTTTTTTTTTTTTTTTTTTTTTTTTTTTTTTTTGCGGCACCGGGGATCGAACTCACAGCCTCACACCTGCCAGGGTAGGCACTTAAGCTGCTGAGCCAAACTCCCGGGCCTAGTTTTTTTGAGGCAGGGTCGCACTATGTAGCCCAAGCCGGCCTCAAACTCACAACACTGCTCCTACCTCAGCCTCCCGAGTGCTGGGATTAAAGGCGTGCGCCACCATGCCCGGCTGTCAACGACTTTCTTAACATGGCATAATTCCTGGAGACGCATTGGAGAGTCATCTCTGGCATGCCTAATAACCTAATTAGTTGAGCCATTCAGATTTTTTTTAAAGATAACTTGCCCAATATCAGCTGTGATAAGTTCTTTGGCATGTTATATTATTTAACTACTTTTGAAAACACAATATAGATTTAGTATGAACTATTAAGAGCAGAAATAAAACCCACAACAAACAACACAGTCAAGTTACTACAGGACAGAAGCATGAGGAAAGGGAATGTAACTGGTTGATGAGAACCAAACAGTTAGAGGATGATTGCAGTTTAATTCTGGTAATGCTGAAGGTTCACCGGACTTCACAATCCACAAAGAGATTTCAAACACTGGATCACAGAAGGCCTATGAATAATGAAATAGAAACACAAAATATTATATTATGTTAGATTTTAAAACAGACCAATTTAAAATTGCCAAGTTGTTAAAAATGGGAACACAGCCCTTATGAAATTGTGATTGTAGACATGCACTTCGAATAAAACAATGTTGACAGATCCAAATAATCTGCTATATTTTGGAGGAAAAGTTGACTAATTTATAAAGACATACAAAGCTATAAAATTTTCATGTTCTTCAGGAATTCATTCTAAGAGAGTATGAATCCATTAGAAAATAAATGTAACTCAGCTTCTATTCCCGTCATTTGTGTCTAATTCTTCTCTATTTCCTATTAAGCTCTGTTCATTTGTTTTCTTACTTGGTATGGAGACATATGCATCTCAATTTCAAATCAATTATGCATCTGAAGGTATTTTTTAAATAGCTGCAAGAATAGGAGTCAAAAGAAACATAATAAATAAAAATTTAGATTGTGAATAGATTTTTCATTTTAAAGAAAAAAATGACAAAACAGGGTTTTGAAGCAGGTTAATAGGAGAGTTACACACATTGCATAGTACTGTCTTCACAGTAGTTATTCAGAGTACAAGATATAATTAACTTGTCTCAAAGATTAGAAAAAATAATACACAAAGGACCAAATTTTTAACATCAAATCTCATATTTTTATCTATAAATTCAAATGTGTTCAAATGTGTTATTTGCAAAAGAAAAATATTTTAACAATTACTATCTGAAGAGTCTGCACAAACCATTAAATTATGGTCATTTAAACATAGGGATCAGAGATATTGTATTGAAGGAAATAACAGTTTAGTCTTTCCACAATGCAATAGGCTTTTTCAATATCAGAACAGTGCTAATTGAAATTCAAACTAAGTGTAATTTTTTTGACAGGAGAATCTAAATATTTCTTCTCCAACCACTTGCCTATTTTCTTTTATGATGTGTGTAACTCTTGTTTTATTTGTGTTTCCTTGGAGTGGGTTGTGGATGGCAGACCCTTCCTTCCCAAACATTTAGAGACTCAAATGAATGAAATCGAGCTATAGACCTTGTGCCAAACATGGTATGAGGAGGAAGTCAAGTGAAAGAATTATGGTTAACACTGATTGTGCATCCCTTGCTACAGAAAGAAAGGATGGGATCCACTCTAATGGCTCTGGCAGTGCTTTCTGAGGAAAACCCACACAAGCTCAAGGCAGTTGTAAGGGTTGATATATTGTGTCAATTTGAGAAGTGGCTTTCTGAGGAAAACCCACACAAGCTCAAGGCAGTTGTAAGGGTTGATATATTGTGTCAATTTGAGAAGTGGAGAAGTTCAACTCAGAGACTCAGCAGGGAGCCAGGTTCTTACTTTGCAAATATCCTCATTCTATGCAAGAAGAGGACAAGGTTATTTTGTGAGTGCCACACTCACCTTGGATGGGCCAGGGTGGGGGGGTTGGGGGGTGGCCGATGTACTATATAAAGGAGGAGAAGAGGTTTACTCTTCTCCCTTTTGGTCTGGCTTCTTTTGCTGGCTGCTGCTTTGAAGTGTTGCCCTAGTGCCATGCCACCCTGCCTTGGAGCCAGCTAATTATGGACTGAAACCTCCACAAACAGTAAGATAAATAAACCTTTCTTTCCTTCATTTTGGGTGCTGGGTATTTTGTCCCAGCAACAATAGAAAAGTAACAAGATTGCAGTTCTGTTGCTTGGGAGAGTCTCTTTGTGCTTCACAGAACAGGTCTCGGAAACACATCAGCATAGACCAACAAAGTTAAATTGAAATGAGAAAGGGAAATAGGATCTTCTGTCACTTTGAATCACAGGAAGAAAATAGAGACAGGATTACCAGTGTGAGTAAGACTCACAAAACCCTCAGCATTCAAAATGACTTTCAAATATTATGGAGGCATTGAATTAATATGAACAAATCCAATTCTTCCAGGAGACTCTTTTTCTGAAATAAGTAAAATTATTCTAACTTAAAAGAATTTTGCAAGCATTGCATCCTAAAGGTGTCTAGATGTTAAGATTAAGGAAATTACTCTGATCTCTAAGCTTTCAGATGTGTTAATAAGAGAAACCACAAAGTAATTTAAAAATAATTATTACTCAAACAACAAGAGAAACCTCATGAAATATAGTAGCATTCCTCAAAAACTAAGTTCTAGTCTTTTGTTCATCAGGAAATCATATGTCAAGGAATAACTTTGATATTTTTAAAATAGTATTTAGTGTTTCTACTCTAAATGCATATTGGGTGTCCAATTCTTGAACTCAAAGTTTTAAAATACAATTCCTAAATTATGTTCTAGATTGAGTTTGAGTTATACTACTTGATAACTGTCAAATATACATAGGTGCTCAAATTTTAAGAACAAAGTATGATATGGCAAATCTCCTGCATCTATTCTTTACCTTGAAACTCTTTTGATGCAAAACATGTTTTGAAATCAGTCATGAAAATGACAAGTTAAGATATTCTGTAATGTGGGATTCCTTCACTAATATAAGCACACAGCATTATGAGAGTAAAATCTTTTGATCATCTAATCAAATATGATTTGTGAAATTTGAAAATTTAAAAATTTATTACTGGCTACATGTCAGTACCAATCTTTTCTGAGATGTTCCTCTTATTGATAATATTTCACTTAGATCTGTTTTCTTTGTGCTTTTTGGAAATTCTGAAAATTTAATAAAATAGTGTGCATAAAATTTCAAGTATTACTTGAGGGGGAAATAAACCAACACTATGATTATATTTTTCAAGTATCCTGTCTTAACACCTTTATCAGTGAGGTAGAAATTACTGGAGTAATTTTGACTTTGTGAGAAGGCCAATGAGATATATGCTCATTAAGGAACAATGCTTCCCTGTTTCATGATTATCTTCAATTTCACACAACCTATCCTGGGTTGTGAATGTTGAAATTAAGGGAAAGTTCCATCTTTTCTAGATTGTGGTAGCAAGGAAACATCATGACACCTAAAAATAAAAGTTGGAGCAAAAGTTACCCCAGTCATATGCTGTAGCTCAGGGAAGACCTCCTGGGTGGGCAAACAGCATCAAGGGGAGGAAACTCCAGGATCTTCAGGAGACCACAATGGCACCGTAGTTGCTCAGAAAAATGTTCTGTTGTGGACGAGACTACGTGTTGC
>RJWM01028570.1:0-25487 GCA_004363535.1 Dasyprocta punctata
AGTCACCTGGATCCAGGTATTCCGTTATAGCAGTGCGCATGGATTAAGACACCTACAATTTTTAATGCATCAAAGGAATCCTAGAAAAGGGGCTCACAGGGGTAAAAGAGAACAGAAGATAAAGAAAAACTAGGAAACTTCTACTCATTTTTGTGAATTATAAATCTGACTTTTTTGTTTGTCAGCACTGGGGATTAAACGCAGGGCTCTGCACATGCTTAGCCACTACTTCGCTAGAGAGCTACAGTCCCCAGATTGATTTGCATGTTTTATAGCAATATTGTACAGGTATTTCCAACATTCATTTTTGGGAGATGTTTTTTTTGAGCTCATATAACGATGGTTATCTTTAGCAAAGTTTATTTTCCCATTAGATTATATCAGACCCTGCGAAGCAGGAGCAAATCAAAGAAGACCTGTCAGCTTATTTACTCACATTTCTTTATGTGTGTAATAATCATAGGTATAATATTTTCTTCTTATTTAGCACTCTTCATGAGATGATATAAGAGCTCTTCAGGGATATTAATTAAGCTTTATAGCAACCCCTGTGACATGTGTGCCTACCTACATGTATCTGCGAGACACTCAGAAATTAATTCTTTGCAGAAGTGTGCCATCTAAGTGTGTTTGTAGGCCAGCCACATACCCACTGACAATGCACAGGACAGATCCATACATTTCAGTTGTCAGAAAGTACCATTAAATACAGCAGCCATCATTTAGCATCAAAATGTAAATATGGCCATGGCACTTAATATACTCTTAAGTGGATCCTGCAGCATTCCTGTCACAAAACAAGTCCCAGGGAGGAAGGCTCTGAAAGCTTGGCTTCTTTGAAAGGTTCCTAGTTTCTTCAAGATGCTGGGTTTCCTAGGGCCTCAGGCGAGACTTCTTAAAAATGCACGTGTCAAGGAAAACTGTCATGCATCCTTGCCTTAAGTACCTGAAAAGCTTGTCATTGCCATCTTGGAAATCTTGACAAAGATGCAGGTGGACAAGCCGAGGCATGGTAAATTGAAAGCTGCCTGACAGGGAGGTGGTATGTTACACTACAAGGCAGGGGCCCGCCTTCAGGCATTTTCTTTGCAAGGGGCAGAATTAAACAAAACCTAAAAGGGAGTCTGGTGGGGAATTCTGCCTTTGCAGACATCTCAGATACCTAGACTTGCACTGGGGTCCTTTCTGACTCTGAGGTTTTGCCTTCTCAGAGATTAGGTGGTTACTTGGAAACCAAATAGTGCCTGCATTTCTGTGGAGGGAAGTGTGGGAGAGAAGAATGAGGTGTGAGAGAAAGGAGAGGAGCGAGGAGAGACGGAGGTCAGGGTCAGGCTGGGACCATACCTGGTGAGTACAAGAGGTTCGACAGGGAAGTAGTTCATCTATAAACTTTAGGTAGCATGTGGGGTTCAGAGTTTGGTTACCCTCCTGGTAACATGTGCAGCCTTAGGCAAGTATCTTGATATTGCTAAATCTGAGTTTCCTCATATGTAGCGAGTGAAAATATTTTTAGGGATATTGTATGGATCACATTATACTGGACATTGAGTAGATTCTCAATAAATTTTGGCTATTCCTATGTTAGAGATAATTATCAGTGAATTCTGTAAACTGTCTTCTTCCTTCCTTCCTTCCTTCCTTCCTTCCTTCCTTCCTTCCTTCTTTTCTTGCTTCCTTCCTTCTCCCTTCTTTAATTAAATATGGGAGTTACTGGTTAAACTGCAATGTATTATTTGTTCCTTTCAATCAAAGTCTTCTCTCTGGTAAATCTGACCATAACATGTTAGGGTTTGGATGGAGAATGTCTCCCCAAGACCTCATGTGCGTGTGCATAGGCAGAGCTGTTAAAGCGAATGAATCACAGAGATGGGGCTGACAGGTTGTTAGGAAGTGGGGTCTCATCAGAGGAGGCAGGTTACTAGAGTAGTGACCTGGAAGGACATGTCTCTCTCCCTGGCTCCTCCCTCCTCTTTCGGCTTCCTGGTCACCATGACACGAGCAACTCTTTTCCGGGGCAGACCCTTCCACCATGCCGTTTCCCTTCGAGCAGGCCAACTGTGGGCTGTAGCCGTGAGATATAATAAACCTCCTCCTTTAAGTTGCAGGTGTTGAGTGTTGTATCTCAGCAACAAGAAAGTGACTAAGACACATGCATTAGCAGGCTCCTTACCCCACACAGAATAAACTGCAGGATATTTGAGCCTCGAAGGTGTCCCTGACATGAGCCATGAGATCTCTCCAGCATCATCTCCTGAGACCTAGCCCACTTGATCTGGAATGCTTGCACATACTTGCTTTTCTGACCTGTTCTCTAGCTTCCATGTGGAATGCAGTTTCAGTGGGACAGCATTCACTATCCTACCATGGGGGCAATCAGACACTATTTCCACAAGCAAGGCCTCCCTGACCAGATGCCCATACTGTCCCATGGTCCCGTAGTCCCCTGAGCTTATGTTCACCTACAACCTTCCATTTTTAAGAAGAATAATCTGCCTTTCTCCCACAAACTGTGAGTCCTCGTGGACAGGGTTATCTCTCCTTCATGCTTTCTTTTGGTGCCCTGCACGGAGCTCAGCCACTCACTCATCGGACTTCACATGCTCTGCTGAATTCGGTGGAGTTCTGAGAACACAGCTGGTAATGGGATTACTAAAGGGAGGTGGGAAATACAGAAATCCTTATTTAGCATAAAATTGGAGTTTCAGATAAAGTAACTTTATAAGTTTGGCCTGAGGGTGTCTTATTGACAGAGCCCTCACATACTTGTTTCACTAAAGCAGCTGTCTTTCTTGCCTGATCATCGAGCCCTTGATCACAATGCTCTCCTGTAAGGGTTAGAACAATAACACTGCTTGCTGGAAGAGGCATTTCTCCTGGGGAATGAAGAAACTTGACTAAGTCTTCTCAGACATTCTTACAATATCCCCGTTAGATAGATACAGGCAAGGTAGATGGAGAGAGAGAGAGGTAAATTTAAAACACTGCCAAATTGTAAATGAGAAAACCAAAGGCAGCAAAGTTTAGGCATCTGGAATCACATAGATCATGCAGCAACAGTGTTGGGGAATAAAGAGAAAGGGCCCTGGAGCTAGAGCACAAGTGTGTGGGTGAGCCCAACTTTCCCCTAGCTATCTGCGCTCTCTGTGCTACGCCTGCATGTCAGAAAGGACTGGGGAGCAGCTCAAGGTAGAGTACTTGCCTGGCATTCATGAGGCCCTTGGATTTGATACCTACTACTACCAAAAACAAAACAAAACAAAACCAAAAAATTGGGCCATTTGACATTTCTAGGGTATTTGAGTATTATTCAGTACATTTTCCTCTGAGATGGGCAAGTCCTCTCCATTCGATAGCTAAAGTCCAACACCATAAATCTGGGGCCTCTTATTTGAAATCCATCAAAGAGATGCAAGTCTTTGAACAGGGAGGAAGAAATACTACACATTGTAACATTTGAATTGACATAGACAGGATTTGACTATATATATATATTGATCTGGCAATTTCACTTCCAGGAATTTAACTTTTAAACATAATCATATAAGTATGCAAAGAAAGATATATACATGAGACGCTTCATTATTACAGGTTTGTTTGTAATAGCAAAAACCTGAAAGCAATCTAAATGTCCATCAAGAAAGCACTGGGTAAGTAAATTATGTCTTTATGGAATATAGCAGACTTAAACAATTGAAGTAGGTCTACATGAAATTACCTGAAAAGATTTGCACAATATCTCATTAAGTTATAAAAAGATGTTGCCAAATGGTATGTATATGATTCCATTTATATTAAACTTAAAAAAATATATATGCTCAGACATCCATAAACATTCTGAAAGCTTAAAATAATAAACCTTCAAGTGGTATTTCCTGGCAAAAAGAAATTGGGAAGCGGGGACTACTTTCTATTTGCTATCTTTCTAATCACTGAATATTTTTACCAAGAGAAAACACTACAAACATTTTGTAATAAAATAACAGAAAAGACCAAATCCATCCCAATTGTGCTCTACTCCTTGGCCCTAAATTCTCCACTATTCCTTTGCAAAAGTGGAGATAAAGATTCTGTGTAGGATAAATGGGCCCAGTACATAGGTGCCCGTGAGGGGTGGATTGAGCCCGAGGCCTCCTTCCAGGCCCACACAGACGTTCAGAGTGGGCCATCCGGTCAGTCAGAGAACTCTTCATCTGTAAAACAGACCTGGAACTACATGAGGTTATCTTGAAATGGATTCCAGTTTGAAAATTCCGCCTGCTGCCAAATGATGCTGTTTCCTCTCCAACCAGGTTCCAGTGTTGGCCTGGATTCCTTCCCTGGGTTTTCTTTTGATATAGAAGTCAGAATCATGTGGGCAGTGTCCAGGAGAGGGTAGGCATCTGCTCATTTCCATCTCTTCCTCAGTACCAGTCTTTCTCTCTGTCTGTCTCTGTCTCTCCATCTCTATCCTCATCTCCATCTCCCTCCCTCCGAAACAGCCCTCTAGCATCAGAGCTCTCTGGAGAATGCTGCATCTCTCCCTCTCTCCTGATCTGAACAGCATTATGAATCTGAAAACACGCATGATAAGCAGGACATGAAGAGGCCCCCATTTTAGCATTCCTTTCCTATCTTCAAAGCCAAGGCAAACAGCAGTGAAAACTCAGAAACCCAAGTATGCCTGGACATGCAGTAGATGTGTCCTTTCTGCCTTGAGTGGCCACCTGTGATGTTGCCATCGCATGCAACATTATTGAATTTTCAGTGGGTTTAAATGTACGCATGTTATCTTTCTCTTTTGCTACACTTGGTATTACTTCTAGTAACATCAAATTAATTCACAGGGGTATAAATAGCAATGGGCATCATTATTAACACTAGGGCATGTTTTACTTTAGGATGAAAACTTTTATCTAATTAAATGTTGAACTGTTTTGATGTTGCCTGTATTAGGATCCATTAGGGAGCTGACCGACCCCTGCGAAGCATCCTCCCTAAAATTTTTACAAGGAGGATAAAATGGACTGCTGAGAATAACGCGAGCTTGAAGCATAGAGTCAAATGTTTCCCATTCACGGATTTATTAAAAAGCGAAAACTAAAACCTGTTCAAAGTAATTCAACTTGCTGAAGGTAAAACTGCTTCTCCAGCCATTTCCAGGAGAGGGGAAAGGCATCGAGATGTTGTGAGTTAACTTTCTCATCACGAGGCCTCGTAAAGAGCACTGGTTAGTAAGACAATAAATGAGCATGTTTTAATTAGAAAATGTGGAATCCAAGCACTTTTGCAGGAAAGAAGATGATCGCTTAAAAGAGACATCAGGAGGCTCATAAAAGTTAAAATGCATTAAGTGGCCACAGTGAACTCAAAGGTAAAGTCGTGGGATGTTTGAGAAGTGAACCAGAGAGGGTGATGCATCAGAAGCAGGTGGGAGGGAGTTAGTTGGTGGAACTTAATCTTTCTAACTCTTGGTGGAGTCACTTGGAAACCCCTTTCTGTGCCCAGGCAAGTGAGCGAACTCAGGCCCTGGCATTCCCCCTCCTCCCACCCTGGCGAGGATTGCTCCTGCCCAGAGGAGAAAATCATTCTAATCAGGCAGTGAGAGGAGGCAGATGGGCTGTGGAAAGACTCACACTGAGTTTGACCCCAGTTGGTCTGTGGTTTTTGCCTGCCAGGCCCCCGTTTTATCGTCTCGTAATAGTACCGTGTTTGATCATGGGCCGGGCTCTTATTTTTCCAATTGGATCCCGCAGGGGTGTGCAATCCAGTACTAGTCTATCAGTACGGTCTGTCCTCCACGCCTCAGCGTTGATGTCCACTGTGGCCATGTGACTGGAGCTGAGTTCGCTGGGCCTCTGTCAAGGGACTGTTGTGACACAGTCAGGCAGAAAACCTTGTCTTTCCATTGGGGCTCCAAGATATGAGGATGTAGCCCACTGGTCTCCAAAGTATGTCACATACAAGAGGCCTGTATAAGACTGAGGCTTGAAAGCAGAAAAGCCAGGCTGAGAGGCAGACTCCCACTGCCTAAGTTGAAGCACCTGGGTCCAAATCAAGGCTAAAGCCTTGTCCATTTTCCAGGCCTTCCATCCCTCCAAGTTTCATTTTCCTAACACCATGGGTGACAGTTATATCCATTCCACAGGGCCTTATTCTGTTAAAAGGATGTCAAGTACTGAATACAGTACTTGGCACAAAGTAGGCATTTCAGAGCTGATTCTGTCTCATGGTAAAAACTAAAAAGTGTCCAGTGGTTTCTGGGAAGGGGAATCTTTTTCAATAGGGCCACTGGTTTTCCTTCTTATGCAGATTCTGAGGTGTAAACTCTAGAAAAGATGATCCATGCATGCTTTGTCCTTAGCAGACTATTGCTGGATGCACCATGAAAGAAAAGCACTGAGTATATGAACTGGACTGCGTATATGAACATCCACAAAACACACATGTTCACAGCACTGCCTCCTTCTCAGGGGGCTTGAAAATTTATCCTTTCATTTTAATGAACTGGTAGGGGTACGAGTGGGGCAGAGGAGATTTCCTTAGGGTGCAACCAAATGCTTAAATAGGCCTAATATCTCGCCGTGCCTTCTTATCACATCTTCCCCAGTACAGCAGAGAGGGAACGAGTTAAGAAATTAAAAAGTCAGTAAGATGAAACTTTCCATTTAAAATTCCTATCTGAGCACATACCAATCCAATAAGAGCAACATTTTCCACCTTCCCTTCAGTGCAGGGTTTCTAATCCAATTGCTCAAAAAATCTAATAAATAAGATTCTAAACATCATATCACTGGTGTGCAACATCGTCACAAGAGGACTAATTGTTGAGAAATGGACTCATGGATGCTTATACACATTGCATGGAAGCTTTTACAAATTGAAATACAGTTTCAATACAATTTAACAAACAGGAAAAATATTGCTTATTCTCTTTTGAAATGTAGGGTGCTCCCAGTGAAAGTAATAACAGACAGTGGGGGTATCTGCTGACTCCTAAACAGTTATCCTGAGCAAATGATGATTCTATAAGAGAACTTAAAAATATATAATTTTGAGGGGGATCTTTTGTGTTTGGCAGTGCCATAAACTCTGAAATAAATATTTGAAAGCAGCCCCAAATTATATGGTGGGTTTTAGAGGCAATAAAGCTATCTGAGAAAAGACTCTTTAACCCTCCCGTGCAATCTACAGCATGCAGGTTCAGCTGGGCGAAATGGCTGAGCACCTTATGATGGATTACAACGCTGGGACACAAGATCCCAACTCACAAAGGCAAGTGAGGCTGAGACTAATAAATCAAAGGAACCTTCAGAAAAGTTGTGGAGCTGCTTCCCCTGCCCGGGAGAACCACGAACACCTTATCAGCCTTCTGTGAAAAGAAAAGGATTACTGCGGAGCCAGAATTAGAAAAAGAGGGTGTTTCATCAAGTCTCTCCCTGTCCGAGCCAGATAAAATATCCCTTGGGAAGGCTTCAGGAAATGCCCCCAGGGAATGACAGTTGATATTAGCTGAATGGGTGAAAGAGTACAGCCAGAGATGGAAATATTTGACTTTTTCAACTGTGCACTTAACCCAACAGTCGTTGATGTGCACACACTGAGGGCACAGCCTTGCTCTTCCAAGGCATGGCCACAAGGTGGCCTCCATTCATGATTGGGTCCCCATGGTACAAGGTTCAGAGGGATACAGTTTTTTTAAAAAAGTTCTTTCTACCTGGAGTCTTAGCTGTGTTCACTTGCAAGTAAGACATTCGCATCTCCCAGCAGTAATCAGCTTAGTAGGTTTGTAATTTTACAAAGCAGGTCCGGATTTTAAAAGGACAGCTTCTGCTTGGATAACACCTATCTTCAAGGGTGTGCCCAAGTTTGCAAACCATGCCAAGAAGAGGCTGCGGCGGTCTTGAGTAAGATGTAATGCTTGTTTCTTTCTTAATGCACCTTGTAATTTGCACACGTGCCACGACATTTTATTTATTTTCTTATTAATGGGCTTGAATGTGTTTAACACCACAAGCCATAAATTGCAGAGCAGTGGATTAGACCAGGCTCTCTTTATTTTCCTGCCAATTGTCAGAAAGTGATGTGGGGTATGAGATGCCCCCCTCACTGGCTTTTTCTTTACCACCCCCCCGCCTCTACCCAACGACCAACCCCCTTCTTTCCAACTGCCAAGGGGAAAAAAAAGACACAGCCTAGTTTCTCATTGGTGAACTTGCCTATTGAGCAGCTCCGTTATTGAGATTAATAAGCTGCCAGTTTCCAAGGAAGACTAAGAAAACTGCAAAATTAAAGTGCATTGCAACGTGAAATGCTGCTGGTGGCCAGGCGGGATCAGGGTGTCAAAAAGGCAAGGTAAAGCTATAAAATAAGGCTGAGCTTGAAAGGCTAACCTAAAGGTCTCATTAATTTCCATGTTGCCTCTGATGAGAATTTAGAGGGGGCATAATGTTTTGCAATATGGAGAAATCAAACTGCCTATTGATTTGAAAAGCGCTTCAATGCATTTGGCTCACCCAGAATGAATTCTGGTTTTAAACCTTACTTGAAAACACTCGGGTGGGTGGGTAGGAAGGAGGGGAGCAAACAGGTTACCTTGGTTTAATATTCTCAAGATCAAGCTTGTCAGTGATTCTGTCAGAAAATTAATCCTGAGGTGGAGAAATCAATCTGAGAACAAGTTTGGAACAGTCTTTGGTCTCATCGTGATGAGGATGTTTCCACAATCTTGGTGCTTCTCTGCAAGAACCTGCTCTATTAAAGGTCTTGCATCTCGATTCTCAAATATGCACTACTGACAAAGCATCTAGATTAGAGACTGACCCTCAAAGACAAAAAGTGTGTTTTCTGGAGTTCTTTTCCCAAATAACATGCTTCGGGTGCCATTTAGCAAGCCCCTATGCTAATTCCTGCTCAGAGTACAAGCCACAGCTTCCTGCTTTCAGACAGAACAGTGCCATTCACAGGGCCAGTCATGGGCCCCTCAGCTCTGACTTTCTTTAATCAATCTGGCAAAGCCCTGTTCAGAAGAAAAGAACACTATGTGTCCCAAAGCTAAAGACGTATTTGCGTGTTTCAGTGTTCTGGGTTGGTGTACACCCAGGTTTTAGAGCATGCAGAGCATGAAACCTCTCCCTGTAAATTAGCTCACATAAGTTCCACACTGCCACTGACACGGAGCAGTGGGGCCCAGATTACCATCCTGGGTTGCCACCAATCCCTCCGAGCTGCCCTGCTTATGATTATGATAATGACTAAGTCTATATCCAGTAGCAGGCTGGAGTTCAGCCCATAGATCACTGCTCATCTTATGTCATTATCATGCACTGACTTCAACCATTCTAGTGGCCAAGGCAAATTAATTTGCTATTGGTCATGGGGCTAGACATTTTTCCCCCAGCTCCTAAAGACAGTGTTGGTTAAGAACATGGGGTCTGTAATCAGGGAGACCCAGGTTCAAATCCCATCTCTGTCACTTATTAAGAGGGCAATATGAAACTTATTCTCTCTGAGACTTAGTTTTCTGTTATTTAAAATAGGAATAGTCACCTACACTCAACAGAAGGGTATAAGGGATTAAATAGGATCATATGTAAAGTTTTATACCAAGCAAAAAGTACTTGACAAAGAAAAGTAATTATTCAAAAACCTGTATGATGATGTAGAAAAATTTAAAAGAATTTTTTCCAGAGTATTTTTAAAGAGAAAAATAAATTACTGCTATCTTTTGATACACTAAATACTCTATTATTTGTCAATATGTGATATTCTGTTACAGATGTTATTTTAGAATCAAAATGTCTTGCCAAAAATAACTGCACTTAATCCTCTTGCCACATCATAAATTTAACAAATCCCAAACAGGACTTCTGATTTCTGCCACAAAACCTATTCCTATTCCATCACTATTTACCCAGACTCACAAGTCAGAAAATTGATGAGAAATGCTAGGGCTCAGGCACACAGCCTAGCAATCATTAATGCCTCATGCTTCTAGCTTGCAAGCACATCTCACGTCACGAATATGCAGCGCCATCCCCTTAATCAAAGGTATACCACTTGTCATCTTAACTATCACAATATTCTCCCAGCTGGACCTTTAGTCCACCCCACTCTAAAACTGTATCTTATCATTTTACTCTCCCATTTAAAATGCCTCAGTGACTTTACATTGTTCTTGGGTAAAGTCCAAAATCTTTAATACAGCCCAAAGCCTATATATACCATGTAATCCTTACCTAACTTTCTAGTTCGCATTCTTTTCCTGGCATCTTAGTGATTCATCCCCTAATAGGTCACTGTTCTTGCTACCTAGTGCTCTCTTTAAGCCTGACTAACACTCACTCATCCTCAGCTTAAATGTGCATTCCTTCTCAAGGTACTTAGCACATGGTAGGTAAGGCCTTTTGTTCAAGTACTGGCTACATCTACTTTGCTATCTGTCAAGACAGGATTTTGCCTTTTTTTTCTTTTTAAAATCTCAGTGCCTTTCAAATGGTAGGGGTTCTCATAGATATTTCTAGAATGAATAATGGGGGATCATTTTAAAAGGCAGCCTGCAAACTTGTTTACAGATGGAGGAACTTGCGGATTAAAATTAGGGCTTCCAATACTTCCAAACATGGAGGGAAGTTTTGTCCTGCTTAGGGATTCTCATTGGGGAACGGCTGTCCAGACAGTCAGAGAAAAGCTTGCTTCAGCAAAACACACAGAGAAAGAAAAGGCGGCTCCTGTCACTGAACTACTTTCTACTGTTTTAGGGAAGTGAAGGTGCCTTCAGACACTCCTGAAAAAGCTGCTGCCCAAAAAGCTCCTGACCTTGGCACTCCCAGCAGAGGAAGAATGCATGGGTGAAATCAACCAAGAACCACATGTGGACTTATTCCAACCAGTTCCATAAACAGTATATGAGACAGTGCGGGTGGAGGAGATAGTGATGTTTAGTACAGGCTGCTTGCAGTTAGGTCCTCTGCCTCATGCTTGTTTTTTCTTGGATTACATAATGGCTTATACATAAATTGACAGCTTTGGTTAAGAGAAATCTATATGCATTGTTCCTTTGTAGAACTAATATTGATACAGGACTCACTTATTTCTTTGTCTTATATTCCAAATTTGTGCAGTCCTGTTTTCTGGTTGTGTCTCCTAAATCAGCACCTCCAATCTACTTGTCATCAGACATAGGCAAAAGAAAAAAAAAATTGCAAAAGCACAGTTCTGAGAAGATGGAATAGACCTCTTCAGGACTGATAGGGGTTCACACAGCTGAGCAGAAGGGCCAGGGACCATTCCCCGCTAGTCTAAAGAAGTACACTGGACTTGCCACACAGTTTCTGGTTGTGGCAGAAAGCCTGCTCGTTCCTGCCAGGGTTATGAAGTTCTTCCATCACTTCCAGAAGTCTGCATTAATGAGAGAGGCGTGGAGAAGCTGTTGGTAAATTTCCACTGCGTTTTCTAAATTGGTGACTACATCATGATCAGCCCCAAGAATATCTTGTCTTTAATGGTTCTCTCTCCAGGATGTGATTACCAATTCTTATTTTGTATGAGAGAGAGAAATGGGAATTCTATCACATTTCTTATAATGAAGAAATCCCATACGTGCTTGCAGCATCAAGCCCCTAAAAAGAACTCCTCTACTTATATGTTTTCATGGGTAATGAAATGTCATCATTAAACTCAGAGTGTTATAGCATTTAAATGAATGAATTTGTTCACTTCTCACTTGCCAAAGCGATATGAAAAATAAAATGGTGGAGAATGGGAACAAATAATATGTTATAAGTCTTTGACTTTTTTTCTACTTTTCCAGTAGGTAAACTCTTACTCATTCCTCAAAACCCAGCTCAAATAACCTCTCAACTGTGAAACTTTTCATGACATCTCTGGGAGACTCAATCACTTCTTCCACTATAAAATCACTGTAACTTTTACGCTTCTGTGATTATATGCACCATCCTCCTGTTTATTGACGACTACCTCCTTTAGATGGTTTGAGAGCTTTAAGGAAAGAATGAATGTTATTCTCATCACCTCCCAGGTATCTAACATTGTTTTTGGTATATTTGAGTGGCTCAGTAAATATTCACTAATAAGAGAGTAAATTAAGATTTATTTATTTATTTTTGGTACTGGGGATTGAATGCACGACCTCGCGCTTAGAATATTTGTAAGAGAATCATATTTCAACAATTCAATGGACTACTGCTAAAATTTTCATCCTTGAGACTAGTTGTACATTCACAGTCTGTTTACTGGGGTCCATGAGTGAAGCTTCAAATATTTATCACCTTGTTACCCTGTGCTTGATTTCTGGTAAAAGCCCCAACCCATGGCCTGGCATTTTCCAATTCTTGGTTCCTGAGTTTACTGATGAAGGGATACTGATGTCGTTCTCATTCATTTGTTTTTCTTTTTCTCTCTGATAGACTTCAAGGCTCTGGCAATTCCATTTATCTGACAAAGTCTGGTAACTTTAACTCATCTTTTCCAAATACATCATTGGAAGTTCTGATTCTTGGGGAAAAGGCCAGATACTCAAAAGAACTATAGAAGGACTCTGGAGATCAGAAAGTAAATTCTGGGAGAACTGACTTCAGGAAAGCAGAAAAGAATCTTCAGGTTTTGTTGGTTTTCTCTACTAGGTGCTTGTCAAGAGGACATTTTACTATAAATGATTTTTTAAAGTGAATCTCCTGGAAAACCAGTTGATTCCGAGAGGAGTGATAGATACGCGTATGTGTTGTATGTGTTCTGATCACCAAGAGGAGACTTATTGTAAGGAGCAGACACTCAGATGCATCTGGTTCTATAAAGAAACAATTAGGTTTGTGGTTGTTCACCCATCAGGCATTTTGCTACTTTCTTTTGTGTGTAGGGATCAGTAGAGTTCTGTCTAATATGGCTTGCAATTTATTATCTCCCTGAAGTCACAGACTTCCTGCAGGTTTCTCTGTTCTTCTACAACTAAGATTTTGCATCTTTAAAATAGCAGTAATAGTTCTCTTTTTGCACCTTGCTGAGTTGATTTCAGGTGGACTGAGGTAATGCTTGTATGCACTAATGACCAGCATACATGAAATGCACAGGAAAAACTGATTGTTAATGGTCATGGAAGTCCTCATTTTTACTTCTCTTTGCTGCTTTGCTACAACAGTGATCACACTTCCACTTCCCTTTCTTTATACGCTTCTTTTTCTTCTTCATATAATCCACTGTACATAGCCTTTCTATCCAGAAACTATTTTTCAAATGATGATCCATTAATATAAAAATAAGATGAGTAGCACCCAACAAACCTTTGAGTAGTTCATAAATATGAAAGGAAAAAGAAAAATCTCATCCAGTCTTTAAGACCAGAATCAGTAACATCTTGAGTCAAACCTGGTTGACCAGTAGCTTCCTGCAAGATTAGTGTTGATTAGTGGATTTTTATCAGCATAGATGTTTAAATTGTCTATTATATATTATATATACATATACTTTTTATTGATTTGACTTCTTTTTAGAGCTAGCAATTAAGATTGTAAGCATGGTTAAAAATAACCTACAATTGTCAGAAAATGAAAGTTTGGAGTCATTATAATGCCAAGGGTGCATAGCATACTAATTTTCAAAATTTTATTTAGAAAAACCCCTAAAACAACAAGAAAAAGGTAGCTAAGAAATAACTCCACATGCCATGGTTTTCGAAATTGCTTCCAGCTGTGTGCAGAAGATTCGCTGGCCATTACCAGAAAGATTACAGATTATTTCTGTCTTTCTTCAAGTCTAAGTTATTAAAGTTTAAAAACTATTTGAGAACTTTTGGAAGGGTCAATATGAACGAGGCCCTCTCTCTGTGTAGTCTCCACAATTCTTCCAGACAAGGAAACATCAGCAATTGGAGCACACAAACCGTGCAAGTGTCTGGGGACGGGCTATGGGGCTGCTTCAATACCTGGCCAACCTGCTCCAAGCTTCTGCTGTCAGTTACAGAAAGACGCCACGCTGTGACTGGTGGGTCTTCCTTTAGGTCACTAAGGTGCGCGTGGTTTTGGAAGATCAGAAGCGAAGGTGAAAAAGTACGAAAGCGAAAGCAAAAGCAAACAAAGACAGACCCACAGATCATTTTCTGACTCTTTCCTGCTCATATCAGTGCAGCCCCTTTTTCCTTGTTTGTTTTTATACATTCTTGTTTGCCCCACAGGCATCAAGCTGTTAGTGTGTACAGGAGGGATTAAAGCGAGACTGCATGTTGGATGAAATATAAATTAAAATTATACTTCTGTCAGTCTGGAATCTAGGATTGTTTCTCAAGGTCTCCCCAAACACTTAATTTCAAATGAGTCTTCATTTATTACTTCAGGAAAGGCCAAATGCATAATTTATCAGCAGCTTTCAGTCAATATACCCTTATAAGCACATTTCCCATGAGCCTTTGAGTAAAAATATGTTATGCTAATTCTATTAGTTGGGTACACAAGAGCTGTCTAAGAGAGTAAACAAGCATTAAAAGGAGACACATGTGAACAAAGAAATACCTGTCAACCTACTATCCGGGGTCAAATTGCCAAGGGAATAGAAGGTGTTAAGCTTGTCTCATTATTTATGCGAGGAACGTCCCACCCACTCAGATTCTGAGGCACCGGGGTGACTATGTGTGGGTGACACGGCTAAGGTGACAGACAGATTGTGCCTCTCGGATGGGGGGATGAGGACTTACCGGGTCTCTAGTGGCACGTTGCTGTTTAGCACCCAGCTGTCCTGAAGCTGCACGGACTCTGGTGTGGTGGCCAGATCGTTGGGTGCCGGGGCAGGGGCGTGGATCTGACTGCGCCGATTGGTCAGCGAGTTCCTGTTGAGGGAGTTGGCAGACGAGTGGTGATGGGACAACGTGTGGTTGTGAGGGGGTGGAAGAGGGGGCCTCAGTGTCGACTGGCTGTGGTGGTTCGGAGGACCTGGAGAAAGAAGGAGAAAGAGCTATCAGTGCCCACGGGTCCCAAACTCTCTGCAAATCTGTGAAGTAGAGTTCAGAATCAAAGTCCCTGTGGGGACAACAGCTGGAAGCCACAAACTAGAGAGGCAGATGAGACCACAGAAAGCATTTCAGCGTTGAGTGCAAATAAATAATATGCTTTAATTTACATTTATGCATATGCATCCAGTGAAGAATAATAAGGAACAAGGTTAGGAAGACCAGGTTGATGAGGAGTGACCAGGGGAATTCTTTGAAACAAATAGTACTACAATCAAAGGAACATGACATGTAAGGGTGACCATTGCTGAAACACATTTCTGCTCCATTTCAGCTCTTTGCACCACAGTTTTCCTCTTCTACTCCTTCCTCTGCCTCTTTCCCTTCTCTTTCTTCTCTTCCTTTTCTTCTATGGTGTTGGGGATGGAACCCAAGGCTTCACTCATGACGGGCAAGGGCTCTACCACTAAGCTACAACCCCAGAATCTGCACATGTTCTTTCAAATACATACACTGATTTTTATGGAAGCAGAAAGTAGAATGATGGTTACCAAAGGCTGGGAAGGGTGAGGAGAGGCGGGCAAGGCTGGCTAATGGGTACACATTTCAGCGTTCTGGTGTCCTATTGCACAGCAGGTTAACTACCACGGATAATAATGGAGCGTGTATTCCCGAACTGCTGAAAGATGAATTTGAATGTTGTATCACAAAGAAATAAATGCTTGCCGTGATGGAGATGTTAAGTGTCTTAATCGGATCATTACACAATATACACATGTATCTCAAAAATGTGTACAATTTTAATAATCGATTGAAAATGAAGCTGGGGTATAGCTCAGTGTTAGAGTGCTTGCCTAGCACATACAGAGCTCTGAGCAATACCGAAATAAGTAAATCATAAAATTAATGAATTGGCTTTTTTAAGGGGATAAACATATACATATATTACTCCAAGTTAAGGAGTCTCATATTTAAAGCTCTGCTCAGGCAGGGAAGTGCAGGGAGCCAGTCGTGAACTGAATTGAACTGGAGAGAGAGGAGCAGAGTCCTTGCTGGGCCCCAGGCTGGTGCAGCCATGTGGGACAAGAGAGGGAGGTAGGTATTAGACATAGCTTCTAGCTTTTTGGAAAATCTTGAAAGTCTGAATGTGTGGATGAAATTTCCTGGGTTTTGGAGGTATTGACAATGAACTCAAAATAAATACATACGTAAATAAACAAACAAATACATATGTTTGTATGTATCATTTTTTAAAAAATCAGTCAGCCCAGCAACACCTGCAAGGCTACTCCGATCAGCAGGCTGGTGACTTCTCTTCTCGGAGAGATGAACCCTGAGGGCTCTGTCTCAGGAGAAGCTCAGAGATGTTTTCAAGCCATGATCCCTGCTCCAGACTGCATCCTATTTTTGAAGTAATGACATCTTCTATCCTTGCAGGAAAAGTGAACAAATGAGCACTCTACCTCTGGAAATATCCCCGTGTCGTGATCAAAACCTGGACAACTCTGCACATGGTTTTCGTAGCAACCGATTCTCAATCCGCACAATGGAATAGATGAAGCACAGTGAAAATGAAAGTAGCTCACTATGCGACGTAAGCCTATAATTTCATTTTAATGGATGCTGAAACATGACTTTTAATTTGTGTCCTTTGAGAAAGTTTATTTTTTGAAGCCTCCAGTCAGGGCTGGCAGCTCACCAGGTGACTGCTGAGCCTTGTCATTTTGGCCCCTGCCAACTCTTAAAATCCTCAGCCCCTGCTGTCCTGGCTTTAAGAAGTTGGCTCAAGTCATTTAAACAAGCAATTTGACACAAATTTCGACTACTTGTCTCCTTATGTGGCCAGGCTACATCTCCAAAAGGTGTAATCTACATGCTAGGGTTCCTGCAAAGCCTTCAGAAACATTCTGAGGAAAAGACAACATGTCAAAAAGATACCAGGTTTAGAGACCATCACAACCAACAAAACAGGAAGGAGAAAATGTGGAGAAAAACTGGTTCCTTGAAGTTTGCATCATTGGACTGAAATTACTTGGGGGATTTTTTTTTAATATTCAGAAAAAGACAACTAAAACCCAGTGGGGAATGCCACAGAACAGTTGTATGGATTTTAAATTGTGTCCTCCAAATGAACCTGTAATTCATGTTTTACATTATGCACCAGTGACACCTTAAAAATATCTTTGGGGGAGTTTCATAGCTGTACCAGGCTATTATATTTTCTGGCATTGTTGTCTAGGTAGCAATGTATTATTACATTAGTTATTTAGCATTTGTCTGTCTCACATTAGTGGAAAGAGGTGGGCAGGGGAGCGAAATGATGTCATAATGATCCCTCAGAGATGCTCTCCAAGCCCCTCACACATGGTTAATGAATTCTCTTCCCCTCTCTAAACTCCCACCCTAGTGGTATCATTATTCCCCATTAGGTAATTACGAGACTTGCCTGAGGAAGATGAGGTCAGTCAGTGTACAATGAGAATCCACCCTCTCCAACCCTGAGCCCTGGCTGCTCATTGCCCTATGCCCCCAGCTCCACCTGGGCTCTCCAGATCGCACACTCCATCCAAGTCCAGAGACCTGTGAGGGATTCCATTCACTAACCGTCATGCCAGACACTGCTGCTTCCTGTCTGTTCACCTGGAGCTAAGTTTTGCTTGCTTACTCAGCCTGGGTGGCCTTCCTCTGTCCCTCTGTGTTCAGGTGCGGGGAATTTCTGTGGTTGCCAGTGAGTGGCAGTACCTAAGGGTGTTACCCAGGGGACACATGCACCAGCATGGATGCTACGCAGTGTGTTCTGAGTAAAATGGATGATGTGTTTTCTAGTCTGCTGGAAGAAAGTTCAAGTTCTCTTTCCACTTTTCCTAAAGAGAAAGCTTAGAACCTCTGGAAGAATGGGAGGGAAAAAAAAAAAGAGGAAAGGAAGATGAAAGAATACTGAATTCTTCACTCATTCTATTTCCTAGGAAGCACCATTCTATTTCACTGCAAATAAATTAAACAATTGAGACCAAAAACAAAAAAAGAAAATTATCCAGTATCCTTAGCATTGGAAGGTCTTCTAATTATTGTGGTTATTTTCACTGTGATGTGGATTTTATTTGCTCATGTTGTTATCCAAAAGTCAGATTTTCAACTAAGTAAAGAAGATAGATTTAAAGGCCAACCACAACACAGAGTAATAAATGCTACCACTGAGGGATATACAGAGTGCTATGGGAATCAAAGGGCACCTGGCTAGAGGTCAGGAGATAAAATCTAAAGGGCTGGCTCAAGGATCGACCCTGCCACTTGCTAGCTGCAGAACCAGAGTGTGCTACCTTGTTTTTTAAATTTCAGTTTACTCATTTGCCAAGAGTTGAAAAGCAGCAGTAACTAGTTGCTAAGGTTGCTGTGAAAGTAGAGACAAAGGATGAACATAAGGCAGCTAAACATGCACCTGATGACCAACGAGTTCCCCAAAGCTGCGCATGTGGAGCACTGGTTCTTTCAGGGATAAAAGGGTGGAAAAAAAAATCTAAGTGCAGCTCCCAGATGTCAATAGGGAGAGTAAATCTAGGTTTCTTTTATCTAGGTCAAAAGTGACAGATTGGCAGCCCTCAGTCAGAATATTATAAAAAATCCAAGATCAATATTTTAGAGAGTATTCAGATTTCTTCTGGAACAAAAATCAAAATTAAAATTCTGAATATCAACCCTTACCCTTATGACAACAGAATAGAGGTAAATGCTCCTGAGCTGTTCCCCTAGTTTACCGTGAGCCCTAAACATTTCTGTTATCTTATCTTGCTGGAAACAATTAATTGCATTCTTGTCTCCTTATGCTATTATGTTTTTGACACCTAGTTCGACCAGAAGTACCCTGGTATTCTGTGTAGGTAGTGTCCCTCTAACATGACATGATCCTGCTACAACTAGTAAGCTCAAGCACTGTTTGGATTTATCAGCTTTTGTCATAGTCATTCAACGTCCTTACAGGTTGGGAATGTTTTCTGTTTCAAAAGTGTGGCCATGCCTGACAACATATCTTACTGCTTTCTAAAAAGCTAAAACACATGAAAAGCTCTTCTGCAAATTGAAGGGTGCCTCCAATCTATAATGAGACAAAAACGAGTAACTCAGCTTGATGAAAAGACCTTACTGTCCATTCTAAGTTTCATTAAAGAAATTTGGCTTAATTAATGTGCATATTATTTATGGCTCTCCTATTGCATAAATATAAAAATCATATGATAATGCAATTTAACCACAAATAACCGCATCACATAAATGCTTGCATAGTATCAAACCAATAAATATGCTATCAATAGGCAAAAGGCAACTGTCATTAAAACCTCACTGCTGACCTATTATATGGTACCTGATTCACCTTGAGCCAAGAATCTTGTAATTTTTAGGTACTGGGTGGCTTTTAGTGTTAGGAAGAAGGAACTGTTGTACTGGTTCTTTCCTAAAAGCTAAAGAAGATATAGTCAAGTCTCCTAGAAAAGTGTATTTCTAGGACAGGTGCTTAATGTATATCAAAATGTGAAGTACATGCGTAAGCACGACTCCAAATCTGAGTGCAACATGGTCTGAGCGTCTGTGTTTCAGACATTTTGTGGGAGAGTTGCTGTTAGTTGATTTTGCCTCAAAAGTCATTCACCTATTTTCTCCTGCATTCGCTCATGGGGTGGTAGTAGAGTCTTAAGAACACCAAGCAATTCAGTCTCCTTGAGTAGCAACATCAATTCCAACAGAGACCCGAGGACCACAGATCTTAGTGCAGTCACTCTGGGGGTGACTAGAGCAGAGTAGCTCAAATACACAGGGAAACAACCAACAGCTATGTTTTACATAACACAAAGGAAGAATTTTCCTAGGAGGGAAAGAAGTAAATTGTTAATAATTGGCTATTGTTGTTGTACTCTGTCTTAATAAACAACTGGGGGAGGCATTTAGGCTGGGTCTGCTCTTGCCAAGGCTGAGGGTCTGAAGGCGTGGGAGGGCAGGGACACACTGAGGTTGCCTTGCCTTGCTTTAGAGTATACACTAAATTTTCCTGGTGATTCAATATGATAATGAAGTGTACAAAAGAAAAAATAAAAGTAGGGGCCTGCCTACCGTTAATAAATCACTCATTCCCAGAGTTGCATGCTCACTCTTGGTCTTAAAGCATATCAACTCCCTCAGACCTGAGATAATAAATTAACCACAAACCCTCTGCCCTCTTTCCTGGACCCACCTCTCTAGAGCAAGTTACATCTTGACAGTAATTTGAAGATGCTAGTAGTGGGCCTGGTGTTGGCAGAGACTTTGGAATCTCTGGTTGACGAAAACTCAGTCCAAATTTGACTTTGGTTGGGAGCCAGAGGGAACTGGGGGGTGAAGGCTTTCCTGAATAACATCCTCTGGTTAGAAGTAAGGAGGGTGAAATTGCTCCCAGATGGCCAGCCTGACAGTTGGCTTTGACCATTTACTAAAAATGCAACTGTTGGAAAGCTATATACTTTTCTCTGCTTCATCTGTGGAATGGGTATAGTAATTTAACTTCTCATGTATGGTTTTTAGGAGAATCAGATGAACATATATTTATAAAGAGCCTAGTACAATTCTTGGCACATAGTCAGCTATTAGTAAATACTATTACTATATTATTACTTGGCATAATTAATAATACTAATAATAGCAATAGCAGCCACAGTCATTCTGGCTCTGAGGAAAATGATGAGTACCTCCTGGGAAGCCATGGGTACCAGGATCCTAGCTCTTTGAGATGCATTCTTGGAGAAAAATTTCAAAATTTAACATATGGAGCTAAAATTTCTAACCCCAGGCCTTACTATCTTCAAATTCAGCCTGCAGAAAGGAAAAGTGACTAAATGACGTGGGTTGGGGCACTGGTAGAGGCAATCCCAAGAGTGCATTTCTGAATGATCATGAAAATGACAAAGGACAAAGAACTGTTCCATTTCCACAAATAAAACATAACTGTTAATGACAATAAGATGGCAATACTGACCACAGGAGCTATGAGCTAAGTCCTCCTCATGTGCATAAGTGACTTGCACAGTAATATCTTGATTCACAAACACTTGTGTTTGCCAACAATTTGGTTCTCAAAAGCATTTGACAAAATTTTCTCCCATTTACAAACTCCACATTGGATGACAAACACAAAGTGTGGTCATTTTCCTCCAAATCATAATACAAATTGAGTTCATGAACCAAGGCCCCACTGTATACATCCCCCCTCCTATCACAAGAGAGGTCACTTACCAGCCCTATGTCACAGATTCAGCAAGTCAGGTTCAGAGAAGTTAAGCAATGCACCAAACATTACACAGTTTAGTAAGCGGTATCTTGCTATTTCTTTATTTGATCCCAAGGTCTTTTCCTCTCCTAGCCCTATGCAAAGGAACATGAGACCAGAGTATACGAACACAGAGACAGAACAGGACGCTGGCCTGGGTGGATGTGCACCTACCAGGCACAGAGGAAAACTAGTTTGAATTATTATTATTAAATTATTATCATTATTTTTATTTTGCACATGTGCTTAAATGGCAGAATCAAATCTTGTGAGAAACTGGAGGGAAGCCCCCAACTCCAGGCTCTGCACTGCCTCACAATGCTGTTTGAATTAGGAGAAATAGACCAGAACAGCCAAACTGCAGTGCAGTCTCTTTTTTATGCCATCCCTGAAGGCCCTCCCCAGCCCTCTCGGTACTGCTCCCTGACTCCACTGCCAGTGGCGTGAAGGCTGAGCAGCAGTGAGGTCTGTCAGAGGCAGAGCTAAGGGCATGCTCCGTCCTGGCTTGTCCTGCCTTGTTCTGACCAGCGGTATTTTGCCAACACCTGGGGATGGAGGAGTACAGGGAGTAGGTCCAAATCTAGCCTCTGCCTGTGTTTGGAAAGAAATTTCCTCATTTGTCTCTAACTATCAAGTGCTTTGGACTTTGAGTGTGCTCCTTTTTCCCCTGCCTTAGCTACAGAATGATTTGTCTCCTGAAGCAGGGTCTTCTGTTTTCTGCCCCTGCCACATGTGTGGTACCGCTGGCTTCTCAGGGCAGGTGAACGGTGTAGAGTGTCATCTCACAACGACTGCAGTGAGCTGGAGCTGCAGCCTTGCAGAGTAGCAGAGAAAGAAGGAGGAAAAGTGAAGGAGCAAGCCAAATTGTTTCTCCTTTTGCATTTCCCAGCACTTGGGTCCAGTTCTGCCCAGTGCCTCTTGGCAGATAGGGACACACTAGCCTGTCCCAGGCAACTGTCCTTGACAGAAGGGCCTCACTCAACCTGAATAGAGGGCCCAGGAAGGCGAGGGCTGTGTTCACTTGTAAAGAAGGATTTATAGTTCCTTGCTTATGAAAAATATATGACCTCAGAGTAAAACCATGCTGCTGCGTTCATTCACAATGACACATGGATCAACACCGAGTGGTGGAAGCATGGGAATTACTGTCACAAGGAGCAATCATTTGTAGACTTAGAAACCCAAGTTTTGTCAGCTCTCCCTGTACTCACAAAAGACTAGGGTTGGAGGGACATGTTAGAACCTCTAAGAACAATAAGCTCTCAATCATCACCAGTTGTTTGATAAGCCCTGTGCATCTTGCATCTTATTTAAAACTTGCAATAACTTTCAAAGTAGATACATTCTTCGTTTGAAGATGAGATAATGAAGGATCAGGGAGGCTAAGTGATAAGTCTCTCACCTTGAATTTTTGGGACTGAGCTGTAATGTGTCTGTGTCCCTTCTGGCTACTCACTTTGCATACTGCGTGCATCTCTTTTATGACCCTCAGAATGTAGTTTCATGCTATCTTTGGTTTCGCTTTTATTTGTTATGTCGTGAGCTTCTCCAGGGAAAAGGGCCTCACCCTCCTGCTTTTACTCACCCAGGGTGAGGCCACAGTGACCGATGCAGCACTAACAGTGAATGGGTGAATGGACAACGGTGTCCCTGGAGCTCACGTTTGAAAGTTTCAGTGGGAAGGGATCAAAGCGTATTTCTAGCTCTGTCGTTTGAGTAATCCAGTGGATTGCTGGAATCAACAATAGACATTTCCAAATCTCCTAAATCTTTTTGTCCTGAGAAATTCCTTTAACAGGGAGTAAGCCCAACACAGGGAGAAGGTGACTTTGAGTCCTTATATCTTTGTTGCTAGTTCTGTCTGGTCACCTTTTCTTTGTTTTCAAATACCTGCCATACTATAAAATTCATTTTTTATAAGTATACATTTTGGTATTTCTATGGCATACTTACTGGAGGTGTGTAACCATCATTATTATCAAATGTTAGATCATTTTCATCAACTTCAAAGCACACACTGTACCCCCTGGCAATTCCTCCCCTTTCCTCCTTCTATCCCACCTCTGGCAGGTGTGAATATACTTTGATTTCTATCATTCTGCCTATACTGAACATTTCACAGAAATGGTGATTCTCTCTCTCTCTCTCTCTCTCTCTCTCTCTCTCTCTCTCTCTTTAAAGGCCATGCTGTCCATTGCAGCCCTATTGGAGCCTATCAAAGTTAAATTTCAGATTGGGCACACTTTTGCAACTTCAAAATATCTTTCCCTGAAGCAGATCTTTCACTGGTGCCTTTTGGCTGAGTCCCTGCTGCTGTTGATATTTTTCAGATGGAGCCTGTCAGGTGAGGGCCACTACGAAGCCACCTGGATGCTGGAGGGTTTGAGGAGGAGCCTGGAACTTGTTGTAATGGCTCAGGCATGGCCAGCTCCCAGTGGAGGGCTATACCTGCTCAGTCTAAGCCCAGGCAGGCACAGGCAGGCACTGTTGTGGGGAGGGGAGAGTCAGGGGATCTTGAATTGGGTGCCCAATCAGCAGCTGCCCTGGGCTCAAGTGTTTAATAGCAAATAATTGACCTATTTGGGGATTGACTTTCCTAAATAGGGCAAGTTGTCAACCAGGATGGGTCAGGAAGGGATTTTAATCTCATGCATTCCACCACTTCACCATACTCCATATCCAGGCTTTGCTTTCCTAAGTCATGAGGAAAAAAATCAGTGTCAACCCCACTGGACACAAACATACATACAGACAGACAGACAGAGATAACACTTGAAATACTTGAGAAGAACCCTTCTAAAGAGGAGATTTTATTGCAAAGTTCCATCTGAGCAGTGTCTATCTGAGCATTTCCATAAATCTACATTACCCTAGGTATTTGGGCATCCTCTGGGAGAGGAAAGCTTATCAGTAGAAAGTAATGATTTTGGGTTTTTCAATTGCCCTAAGGATCTTGACAATACTATTAAGACCCATGAGCTCCCTGTCGAGAAGTTTAGGAGTGAAATTATTAATACGTGCAGACGTTATGCTGATTGTTGCACTGTAGCAGAAAATACTGTCTGTTATTTGAGGTGCATTATCACTTTCCCAAGCAGAGAATTGCATCAAAAATTTAAACTCTTCTCATCCCAGCTCATCACACAGCTTTTCAAGGTCTTATTGTAAAATAGGCTGGGCATAATTTGGATATTTCCCTATCTATGAAAGATAATATGTTTTTCAAAGATCGAACTACTTTTTTTTCTTGAGGGGGGAGCCTCTCATAGTAGAATTCTCACCCATCAAGATGCCATTATTTAGCCATTTAATTAGGTTTTCTATGGGGTGTATTTTATTCCTTCTTTTTTTTTTCTTTGAAATATTCATGATGTTTCCCCTAAACACAGGAAGAGGACTGAAACAAAGATAAAATACGATTTTGATTTCACATCGAGCTTCTGATAAACAGAGTGATGGGGACAAATTATGATCGGCACCATTCATTACCACCTAGAATGACTGAGGCACACCGGCTAAATGGCAAGGGTGGGATAAAGGTTCCTGGAGCATTTTCACTTCAAAGCTCAGCAGAGTTATTTACTATCTGGGTGACCTTTTCCCAAAATCTCTCCTGGTACATGTCTTATAGGGCAAGGGAACAAGAGTTTCTCCATGCTATATAAACAGAAGTCAGCTGAATGTCAGACCTTGGTCTGTATCCCCTTTCAAGGCAAGTGGCAGGTGATCTAATGGGATGTGTAGGGTGTATCACGCAAGACATTTCCAGAATACTTTTTCAGTCTTTAGAATGAACACGCACACACGCACACACACACACAAACACACACACATGTAATTACTCAAGAAAAACAAATATCTGGGTACTTCCTGAAGCAGAATCTATGACCCAGAATTACATGGCTCAAGCTTACTGTCAGACAGAGTGCCCTTTGGATTTTGTTCATAATTGTTTATTGGTTTCTTTCAAAGTTGTCTTGGAGTTGCTTTTATCTTCCAATTAAAGCAGTCCAGACCTCTCCAGTGCTCAAAATCCTTCTTATGTAGCATGAAGGATGAGCAGAAGTGCCCAGGAGCTGAGCAGGGAAAGATGAGAAAATACCCACCTCTACCCCAAAGGGCTTAGATGCAAACAATTTTAGAAGAACCCCTGCTGGGAGGTGAGTGTCCTGCAGAGCCTTCAGTTTTAGGAGAAAAACTGGATTCTACAGAGTTTCTCACATCATTTCCAGGACTTCCTAAGTCACTGAGGTGTTGGTCTCT
>RJWM01028571.1:0-26302 GCA_004363535.1 Dasyprocta punctata
GCCTTTAATCCCAGCACTCGGGAGGCTGAGGTAGGCGGAGCGTTGTGAGTTCGAGGCCGGCCTGGGCTACAACGCAGCGCAAGGCCGGCCTGAGCTACATAGTGCGACCCTGCTTCAAAAAACCAGGGCCGGGAGTTTGGCTCAACAGCTTAAGTGCCTGTCTGGCGGGCGCGAGGCTGTGAGTTCAATCCCTGGTGCCGCAAAAAAAAAAAAAAAAAAAAAAAAAAAAAAAAAAAAAAATTTTATGTTAAAGAAAGCCCAGTAAAAACTATGATGCAGAATTTCAAAACAAGATAATATGAAATTAACAATGGTCAATATGTTACATATTGTTATTTTCAGAGTAGTTGCTCAGATTACAAGAAATAGGCCTGCAAAATTGATCAGACAATGCACGCACAAACCATTCTTCTCAATGAACTAAAATAATTACTAGTATAATTATTTACTTTTTCTTTCCCTTCCTTCTTTCTCCTTTCCCCCATCCCAATTGCTCTTTCCTTTTCTGCAGTTTCTTCCCCTTTCACGATATCTATTATACATTTTAGATACTATTAACTCTTTGAGTTTCTTGCACTAGGGAGACAATACAATGTTTACACATATGAGTCTGTTTTATTTTGCTTATAATTTTGGTCTCTAGCTGCATCCATTTCCATATAAAAACCTCGAGTTTATCCTTCTGTATAGCTGAGTAGTACTCCATTGTATAAAAATAGCACATCTTTTTATCCATACCTTAGTTGATGGACATTTGGGTCATTTCCAAGATTTACGTATTACAAATTGTGCTTCAATAAACAATGGTGCACGTATATAGCTGTGGTATGATGTTTTTAATTCTTCTGGGAAAATACCCAGAAGGAGAGTAGCTGAATGAATAAGACCTTAAGTCTTAGTTTTTTTAGGAATCTCCACACTGATTTCTACAGTGGTTGTACCAGTCTACACTCCAACAAACAGAGGAGAAGGGTTCTTTTTTCTCAACAGCCTTGCCAGCATTGGTTATTGGTTGATGATAGCCATTCTTTCTGGAGTGAGATGGAATCTCAGTGTTGTTTTACTTAGCATTTCTTGAATTAGCAGTGATGCTAAACATTTTTTTCATATATTTATTTGCCATTTGTATTTCTTCATGTGAGAGGTGTGTTTTCATCTAAGATGCCCATTTTTGGATTGGGTCTTTGAATTTGGGAGGCCTGATTTCTTTCTGTTCTTTTTATGTTCTAGATAGAAGTCCTTTGTCTGAGGGACAGTTGGCTAAAATTTTTTCCCACTCTGTAGCTTATGCTTTCACTCTGTTGGTGATTTACTTTGATGTGCAAAAACTTTTTAATAAGATGAGACCCCAGTTGTTGATTCTTTGAAGTTTGGTTTTTGTTCATAAACTCACTACCTACACCTATGTCTTCAAGATTTCTACCTAGTTTTTCATCCAGTAGATTTAGTGTTTGTTTTAATATTTAGATCTTTGATCCATTTTTACTTTAGTTTAGTGCAAGATAATAGACATGGGTCTAGTTTGTCTTTAGAATATAGAGAGCCAGTTATTCCAGCACCATTTATTAAATGGGTTATCGTTCTTCCAGTGGATGTGTTCTTCCCCTTTGTTAAAGATAAGGTGGCTGAGGGTGTTTGTAGTTGTGCCTGCATCTTCTAATCTGTTCCATTGGTTTTCATGGATACTCAGATTTTAGGACTAACTTTTTTCTGTGTGACCTCAAATATATTATCTAACATCTCCCATACTTTGGTTCCTTTGTGTCATTATGAGGATTCAATGCATTTGTTGAATTAAAGTATTAGAAATAGTGCCTAAATTACTAAATTAAAGCTGTTTTTATTAGTTATAACTCAAACAGAAAGCCTTGTTTCTTGACAGCATCCAGTTTAATTTTGGGTAGAAATGGCCATGAAAATAACAATGATTCCTGCAGTATGATATCCTACGTTCAAATCTATTTTTCCTTTCCTATATCCTTAAAAAGTGTTTTTGCTGTTTTGTTTTTTCTTATTCTTACCACTCAACAGTGCACCTCTGACAACAGATGTCTGGGGGTTTCTTCCCACACATCAAGCAGTTCATTTGGTGGTGGTCAGCAGCTAGTGGCCTCTAATTCAGTGCAGTTCTGACGCTGTCTACTTGGAGTCATTGTCAGACCTCACAGGTGAAGGACTCAGTCCCATGAGACTACCATTCTGTCCCTCCTTCCTATGCCAATTACAAGCTCAACACTGTAAACAAAGCTTCTGATCAAAAAGTTATAAATTGAGGTTCACACAACCCCCTTCCTCAGGTTCAATTAATTTGCTAGAGTGGCTCATCAAAGATAGAGTCACACTTTACTTAAACTTACTCATATTGCAATCCAAGAATATTTTGAAGCATGTGAATGAAAACCAGATAGAACAGTTGCATAGGACAAGACTTTTGAAAGGGATGTGAAACTTCCTTGCTCTCTCTGGACATACCACCCTCCAGAAAATTCTGTGTGTTCAGAGATCTGCAAGTTTCTTCAAACCTTGTCCTTAGCTGGGCATGGTGGCACATGCCTGTAAACCCAGCATTCAGGAGGCTGAAGCAGGAGGATTTCTGTGAGTTTGAGGTCAGCTAAGGCTACAAAGTGAGTTCAAGGTCAACCTGAACTGCATAGCAAAACTCTGTCTCAAAAAAGCCAAATAAATAAATAAACCCTGTCTTTTTCAGTTTTTATAGATGTTTTATTGTGTGAATGGTACTGATTACATTATTGACCCCTGGTGATCAATTCAACTTTGGTCCTTCTCTCCACCTAAAAGTGGGGGTGGAGGTGAATGTGCCAACCTTCTAATCATGCCTATGCTTCTTATTATAAAATACAACATTACCACCCACTCTCCCCAGTAACTTTTCAGTGCCTGCAGGGATAAGCTTTGAACATTACCAGAATGGATAGGTTGAAAGAGGAACCTAGAAAGAGTATGGCAAGAGAATACAATCAGTGCTATTTCATGTCTCTCTTCACACTGTGTAATCTAAGGTTTTGTTTGAGAATTTTACCATCTCACCATTATCCACTTCTAAATTGAAATTCTGAGCCCTGTTGACAACCAGAACCTATAAGGAGCAGCAAGAGATACCAGGTTTCTAGCTTTTCATTGCCTGGTAATGGAAAATTGTTATATTTTTTTTTGTAAAATAAAATTGATATTATAATTTCATGGAAATAAGTTATGAAGGACAGCAGATATTTTATCTTAGTAATAAAGCATCCTACTGGTTGCTGGATACATGCATAATAAATCCTTTGTGGTAGACAATAAAAATTAAAGTTTTACAATGAAAGATGAAAATAAAACCATCACTAGAGAGAAATGGGTGCCCTTAAAGAATAAAATATTGGTAGCTAAAGTAGAATATATCATTATGATCATTGTGCATTCAGCAAACATTGTGGATATGTATGTTTCAGGTGCATGGCTAATTTCTGGGACAACAAAATGGTTGAATCGTCATATTTGCCTTTAAAATTCTAACTGAATGAAATGGATAATTGAAGAAATATTTATGCAGCATAGCACTGAGAATCCTGAAAAAGGCAGAAAACAAAAGAGACTATTGTCATTCTAATATACTTGGAAAAATCTTGGGAGAGGAGGCATGTTATTGAACGTTTAATGAATGAGCAGATAATATCACAGAAACTTGTGTATTCCTGTGTTAAATGCTATGTCCTGAGGCTATGGCCTAGGATTTGGCAAATAAATGGACAAACTCAGTGGAATTGTCAGGACAGGATGCTTCTTTTGAAGACTCAAGGTGAGAGAGGAAGCATTCTATATCCTATAGACCCCAAAAATGGGGTCAATGTAAGCTGCATGTTGTTATTTCCCAAATGCCAGCTGGTAGAATTTGCTGAGAGAAAGTTGTGTCTAGATCAAGCTTCTACATGTTAGCCTATTTGAAAGTATATAATAGGTTACATATTTTAAAAGGAGTCAGCAGTGAATTTTTTTTGGAAAAAAAAATCTTAAAATTTTAATAGGCTCTTTTTGTTTAGGATTTTGTAAGTATGCTTCTAAAAATAAGTCTTCATGTTTAGATTGTTAGGTTTCCAAATGAGACTGATGCTTTCATAGATGTAACACTATCACAGGCTATATTACTATATTGATTCCTTGAAATCATGTCTTTGTATATGTGCATGTACATATATGTGCACAGGCTTACCTTTCAACATCTGAATACACTCTGTAGTAATATGAATGTGAAATTGGTATGTCATTCTTAGAGGTGCTGCTCAGATATTAAATTTATAGCTAATATTAATTTTAGTTACTCTGTGGTCTCTCGCTGGTCTAATGTAGCATTTAACCACAAGTTATTAATGATAGCACTAGAAATTCCTAGTGAACTAGCACGTATTAAGTGTTTACTATGTGCCAAGCAATGTTGTCAAACCTTCTCACACATGATTTCATTTAACTCTCAAGATTAGCAATCAAAAATTTCAGATTTTTTAGAGTGTCATTCATAGAGTTGAAACTTTTCTTTGAAAGCTAGGATTTTCACATTTCACTTGACTATTATGTCTAATTGTTGTACTCAAAGTAGGTCATTTAGCTGGTGATTTTGCTCCCAAATAACAGGTCTTCTTTTACATCATATTCTTTTTCTGCTTCCAACTATGGGTCTCACATTAAAAAAATTTAGAGCAGTAAATGGGACTTGCAATAAATTCTCAGTTTACCATTCCTTCCAGAATTTTGGCAATGAAAGAACAGAAAGATAAGATGATAATTTTCCTGAGGGAAAAAGATGAAATGAGAACTTTTTGAAAGTGAAAAAATAAGCCAGATGCGGTGATGCAAATATGTAATTCCAACACTCTGCAGGGTTGAAGCAGGAGCCAAAAGTTGAAGCCCAGCCTGGGCAACTTAGCACCTTACTAAGAATATATATTCATATGGGCTGGGTTGTAGTTCAGCACAAAGGCCCCGAGTTCAACCCCCAAAAACACACACACGCACATGCCCACACACACGCACACATGCACACACACACAGGGGAAAGTAGATAAGGGTTTTTAAATGGAGAAGAAAAAGATCATGGTGGCATAAATTCCTAGAAATGGAATACAGAGAAATCCATTATCCCTGTCTACTTTTATTTTCTGTTTTCTAAACCTCTGCAAGTTTTTGTTTTTGTTTTATGCTGCTCTAGCATTGAACCAAAGGCCTTGCACATGCTAGCCACATAATCAAACACTGAATTATCCCCCTAGGTGTTCTTTGTTGATGTTACAAGAACAAAAATGTTATTTGAAAAGTCAATAGTTCATAACATTTTTGTGATGAATTAGAGTATGATTTGCAATGTAAAGCAAGTGTCCAGATCATAAAAGTAGTATCAGCATTAAAGGGACAAAATTAAATTACAAAAGGCCTTTAGAACTTTGTAGAAACTTAGGCAGTTTTGTGTATTTTTTAGTCTAAACATATTGCCTTATATCAAAAACATCATATTCCTGCAACCTTTGAAAGATCAGGGCCACACTTAATGTTTTTTATTTTATGTGTGTGTTATACATGCACATAAAACAGTACACAGATTTCCTTTTTCACCCAATGCAATGTTAAGAGTGATATGATACAGCAAGTAGGAGGATTAAAGTGCTTTTCATTATTGACTCTGTTCCGGCAAAATAGTCGGACAAAGTGAGTAATGGAACTAAATTATATCATATGAGGTGCTGGTATGAAAGCTACCATTCTATTATGCCTTCTGATGAGATAAAGTTGTATTTTATTTGTATAAATTGATAAAAATAATTATAGTATGCAAAATAGAAGAAACAGCACCAGTTACATGAAATGAAAGGAAAGCTACTTGCCTTAACAAAAGTTTTCTTAAGTAGTGTAATGCACATATACTAATATTTTTAAGAGCATGCCTAACTGAGCAGTATGATTTTCAGAATGTTATGCTAAGATAAGTTGGCTGCTCATAAATCTTTTAATTTTAAACTGCCGATTTACAGTTTTTCCTTTCATCCTCTTGTTTTGAAGGCTTGAGGTGGGAGTACTAATTAATGTTAGGATTCTTAGCTGATACTTGTTGCTAAGCAAGTAGAACTGTCAGAGCATTTTATTTTGAAACTGCACTCTTGTTTTGAGTGATATCACATTTGAAATCAGGCTTGAAGAAACATTCCATGGCAGAGAGCCAGGGCTTTCATTAAGAACATATTGCCCATGACCAATTCACTGGTTTATTTATTTCCTCAATGCTTGTTGCTCCTGTGGCTCATACATGTCTAATGTTGAAAATTGCACATAAAATTTATGCACACTAAGTTGTCTTATGAATATGATAATATACAACTTAGAAAATTATGAAACATGAAAGTTAATGAATATTTTTATTTAGAACTGTACATTTTGGTGGTCAGACAGGAAGATCTTAGCAACTTACTTGGCTACCTTAACTAGAAGACCTGTTAACATCTACACTCCTCATATGCTTCCTTTTCTTAATTTGGGTCTATTCATAAGTAGTCCCTGTGTCGAGGATTTTCGTGTGAGTAGTTTATTTGGGAAGTTCAGAAAATACTGATAGAAGAGTGATAAATGAGATAGGAAAGGTGGAACAACTGGGAGAATTCTTTGTAATAGTTTAAAACCATGTTTAAAACCAGAGGTGAGGGAAGTAGGATATTCACACAGAAACTCTCTTATCACTGACTGAGTGCCGCGGGTTTGAAGATGTGATTTCCCTGGCACAGGAATGTGCTGGCATAAGTTCCTAGAAATAGAACACAAAGGAACCCTTAAACCTTGTCTGCTTATATCTGCCTGCCATGCAAATGAGCCGTGTGGTCTTCCAAGCTGCAAGAAAGCTCTGAGGTGAAGAGAGGTTTGGCCGTGGGATACTGGTTAGAGCAAATGGAGCAGTAACAGCTGGGAACTCTAGGTGAACCAAAGCACCTGCTATAGCTTCTGTGTGCTAGTGACCACCCAGTCCGTTCTTCTTATTTTATCTTCATAGATGGAAAGATAGATGATTTCTCAATTGTGTAGCCATTTTGTTAGCTAACACATGTTTACTGATCTCTCCTGCTAGTGGCCATTATTCTAGATATGGAGGCAGACTCCTGGCAAGGTTATAGCTTGTCAACATCATCAGTTCCCTCAGAGTCAGGGTGAAGGCCAGGGGGTGAGGAGCCATGAAAAGGACTAGGAGTCATTTACTCCGTCTATGGCAAATTACAGGCTCCTAGTACCTTCACTGCCCATTTTCACCCCTTGCCTCTTTAAACCTCCCCTCCCACCAGAAGATGCATGTGTACAGTAAAGGAGGAGCTGGCAATAGACGATTCATCTATCCAGGGTATTTTAGTAACTATGTCCGCTGGCTGGAATGTTCAGATAATGGTTGAAGATTTTGAGATAGAGAATCCTAGGCCCACCTATAGGAAAACGTATGGACTCTGTCTGCCAAAATTCTGGTTTTATCTAACGGATGCCTACTAACGTGCCCAGTTTACATTTTTTGAAAGAGTCCATGTCAGAAGAGTTGCAAACATATAATAATTAAGAATATTAAGAATGCTAATTAATCCAGAATGAAAGGCTCAACAATAGTGATGTGCATAGAAGTATAACATTATCCCAACTAGTACTGCTCTTAGAAAATGTTCTCTTTATTCTTCCTTGGATTTCCTCAAAGATTACAGAGGTAGCTGCATAGATAGCAATGATAGCTAGGTTATTATTTCATCTAATGCCTGTTATTTGTTATCAAGTATACCTTATCTCTAAAAGCTTGACAACTATTCTGCAAGGCAGATTTTCATCTTCATTTATATTAATGAAAAGAAATTCAGAGAGATTAATTAACCTGTCTAAAAATCACAAAAATGAAATCAGTCAGGATCTAACATAGATATCTCAAATTCTAAGGTGTGACTGCAAGTCAGTAGAAAAGATAAGGTACAACACAAGGCGATCCAAGTTGTATTTTTTATCTAGTTCAATGAATGCTATCTTGAAAATCCACTATAGGGCAATGATTCAACTAGTTACTATGGCTACCATCATGAACAAGACAAACTCCTTGCCTACTTACAGCTTCTAGTCTAGTAGGTAAGGAGATGCTGATGCTTTGGGATTGGAAGGTGATGGAATTAGTGATTTTCCTGACTTTACTTTTGTAATTAAAAAGAATGGTTTTCTTATAAAGATATAGCTACTATGATATCTTTAACTGAACATGCATCTCAGCTTACAAGCTCAGGAGTTTTTGAACACAAGTATTAACTGTATTAAACTAAAGAAAGCACAATTTCATTAACAGAAAAATTAAGTCAACTGTCCTTGAAAATTGAAAGTTAACTTCTCATCTAAGTAATACTGATGTAGGCATAGTAATTTTTTTGTGTTTATTTGAATCTTATATTGTCATTAACCATTTTGCTACATCAGTTACTCTTGGGTAGACTATGGAAATAGATTTCTGTTGCATTCTTTTTTTTCTTTTTTAAGGATTTAGGGTATTATGCCTGACTGAATTGATTCATAGGGATTTTACTTATTCATTGTGTGCAGCCGCGTTTTTGTTCCCCATCTGGTTAAGCAGCCTGCCTCTCTGTATAGCATTTGCAGTGTTCACATGATGCTTGGGTACTTAGGTGTCAATTTTTCATTATGCCTGGACGATGTGAGGTGCATGGAAAGCCTCCAGAACTGTAAACTCTAATTTCCCAATCATGAATAGTTCGGAAAGCAGAGTTCTGCATTTTCATTAACACAGGGCCCTACATGGCAGCTCAGCTTACTACCTGCTAAGCCTCCTAGGTCTGTTAGAAAATGTGCATTGGCAGTTTTCCAGTCTCGCTAAGACTCATAAATAAATGCCTTTCATATGAAATGTATTTGGTTTGGCATATTGACACTGGAATACATTATTCTTTTAGCAGTTGAATAAATTAAAATAAAATGATGGCTCCATTTTTTCCATGTAATAAGATGAGCATAATTGGGTTAATATTTTAATCTGGCAGTCAGGAATTAGATTGTATACCCAGAATCACACAATTTAGCTAGAAAGAATTACATGTTTCCTTTTCCTTTCTCCTGACGATCTTCCCACACATCAATGACTAGGGAGGGAATTGGTCAGACAGAGACTGGAATAATGCGGAGAGATTACAAAAAAGCTCTGAGATCAGAGACCTCTGACCTAAAAACCCTGATTTAATTAATTTGAGGAGCAGTTGGGGCACCTGGATGTTTTAGAGCTCCCCCGTGACACCCACACGCAGTCAAGGCTGGGGGTCGTGTTCCTGTCTTGGGTGTTGGGGAGAACATTTCTCATGGGGAGAACATTTCTCTAAGGAATGAGCATGCTGACTGGCCCTGTTCATCCTTCCTCTTTTTTCCCCTAAATCTGGCTCACAGCCTGGCTTGTGGATTTGGACTAGGAGAATAAAAGAGTTGTTGAAGATTAAGAAGATTGAGAAGAGAAAGTTTAAGGTGGCTCTACTTTATAGTCTTGTAGGCATATAGAACTTTGGGGAGAATGCTCAAGACACTGTAAGCTGTGATGTAGTGGAGTCAGTTTCACCACGAGCTCCCCGGCCCTTTCCAGCTTACCTGGACACACTGGGCGGCAGTGAGGTGGGGGGACCTGTAAAACCTATGGGGGAATCCATACAGTGCCAGGGACATCGGTCCAGTAAGGATTGTGTCATCACATAGGTGTCTTGGACTTGGCCTTTTATTGAAAATGTGTTTGTTTCACTTTGCATTTTAAAATGAACGTTAAATATTCAGGTTAGGTTTCAAATATTTATTCATCAGTCTACAAAGCAGACATTTGATATCTCATATCTTTGAATATAAAGGCCAGGACAACTTATATCAAAATGTACCCTGGAGGCAAGACTGTCATAGAACTTAGTAGTTTCTCTTAGTTCATTGAAAACAAAGTTTTGTACGGTTATGTTTGTTTCTTCTTTGTAAGACAGTCTTTTTTGTTGATCTGTTATACACTGACTACTTTTAAGATTATGATACACAATGTACTTGACTCTTTGTTAGTCTCTTATTATTTTGTTATGAAATTTTGTTTTATTTTTTCATAAAAAAGTCCATTTGGTACCATCTTGTATGAAATGAGAGTCTTCTTTCTTTAAAACTTGATGAACCTTATCCGGAAACATGGTATCACTTACCATTGGATGATTTTAAAGAATTTTATGTGCATTTAAAGCACATCACTGGGCCAGGCGTGGTGGTACATGCCTGTATTCCCAACATTTGGGAGGCTGAGGCAAGAGGATCACTGTGAGTTCGAGGCCAACCTCAGTTACGTAGTGAGTTCAAGATCAACCTGAACTGCAAAGCAAGGTCCTGTGTCAAAAAGCAAACAAGCAAAGGTAATATTGAATACCCATGAAGACATCTTTCACTTAAGAAAGATAATCATTTCAAAGTGTTTATGAGCTCAGAAGGTATCCTCACATGTTAAGTAAATTTCTCTAATTAAAAACACATAATGGAAGGAGTAGAGAAATTCCATTTGTAAGTAATTTTATATCATGTATTCATTTTTTAAAATATTGATTGATTGATTTGTCTTTCATACCAGGGATTGAACTCATGACCTTGCACTTGCCAGGCAGGCGCTTATGCTGCTGAGCTAAATCCCCGGCTCCTTATCATGTATTCATTTAAAATAAATTTCAAGGTATTTGAGCTTTCATAATGTGGTAGATAGAATTGTTCACTATGAAATGCAAAGTTATTTAATTTGAAATTTCATTATAATACAAGCTCTTTTAATTATTGAAAAAAGTTAATAATTTCACTTTTTTCTGAGAAATAAAAAGTGTGTTTTTATGGACCTTTCAGTGATTATTATCATATATCTGTGCATACACACACTCCATTGTGTTCCTTCGCCAGTGTCATTTGTGGAGATACGAGTTAATTTCAAGTTAGTTTTCACTGTACAGAATCTATGTATTTCCAAAATATGTGCTGTCATTTAGTTACATGTAAGTAATTTTACTCAGTTTGTAATTGAGGATACTTTAGTCTTCTTTAGCTGGACCTTCACAAAGTATACTTTCATGGCACAAGTGAAAAACTGAAGAAATACAACAGTGACAAAAGATTTCTATGTGACATCCGATGTTAAACAGTTAAAGCATTCTTGGGTTATTATTATAGGTAAAACATTACTACAAAGAGATGTGGGCTCTTAATGAATTCTGGGTTGCGTGTGTTAGTTTTGCAGCAGCTAAGCTCTCCCTATTTATAACTTTTTGATGCTCTTTAGAAATATTCTTCCACTTAAGATTTTCTAACTTTAGTCTAAAATCAAGCCCTTCTCTCTTCTTCCTTGTATAGAAATGCTTACTTACATTTGTTAGGATTAAGTTTATCTGCAAGTAACAGAAATCCTAAAATAATAATAGCTTAAACAAGCCACAAGTTAATTTTTTATCCTTATGTAAAATAGGTGCAGGCATAAGGAGTCCAGGAGCAGCTCTGTTCTCATCAGGAACCTGGGTTCTAACCCTAATGCAGAACAGTCATCCTCAAGGTTGCTCCTTGTGCTGAGATTTCTGATGGATCACAGGCATCTCAGTAAGAAGGGACCTAGAAAAAGGGGAAAAAGGGGGCAGAAACCAAAGGGTTATTCTCTCCTGTACAATCGTGTGCTTCATTTCTGCTTAGCCTTCATTGGCCAGAAGTAACTTACATGACCATATGTGTTTGAAACAAAAGCCCAGAATCCTAGAATTGAAATTGGGTACAATTCAATCCATGATTTTTTTTTTTACTTTGTTTACTAAGAGGCAAGAGGTGAATCGATAGGAGATAAGCAATAATAATCTTTGCTACATTACTATTTTCATATTGTGATATTTTAAGACATGTTCAAATTAAAAGCATGCAAATATAGATATTCAATTTGCTTGTTGACAAAGAGTAAAAGAAGTGATATAAGTGAAGTTAGGAAATTTTGCATTGACAATTCTGAGGATTTGATTCAAAAAAAGGTAAACCATAGGGAGGAAAATACCAGGACCAAATACATAAAAAATATTTTAAAATTATGTGAAAAATCCTTGAGCTCATGCATGTTACAATCACTCATCTGGCAACTTCCACATCTGTGAGAGAGAGTGAAGGCTAGAGATGGCTCTGGGGAGGCAGGCTTGCGTGTCCTTTGTGGGACACCGAGTTCACTTTCTAGCACTGAAGGGAAAAAAAGCGCTATGTGTTTGCCCCAGCATTTTTTAGCCAGTCTTCAGAGATAATCCAGAATTTGTGAACATTTAAAAAAAATTGAAGGCCTTACAGAATACTATCTACTCACAGTGTGTAATGCTAGAGTTTCTTGAAACGTGAAGAGTCAGTAAAAGTTAGCAGATCACTGAAAAAGTGATTGAATCTTAAGGTTATCTCTTGGGGACAAATTCTAGTGTGTCAGTGCAGCAACAGTTACATATTTGCTCATGATGGTGTAAGTTTGTACCAGACTGAATGGGGACTGCTTGCCTCTGTTCTGTAAGGTGTGGGTCAGCTGGAGGGACAGAAGGACCCACTTCCACCGTGGTCTAATGTGCATGGCTGGGAAGCCAGGACTGGCTGTTAGCTGGTCATCTTAGTTGTCCTCCTGTGGCCTTTCCACATGGCTAGATTGGACTTCTCACACAATGGCAGCTGATTTCAAAGAGGAATCAATTTAAGGATGACTATTTTAAGAATTTAAATCCCAATGTGCAATGACTTATCAAGTTTCTGTTAATATCTCATTGACCAAAGGTAGTCTCATGCCAAAAGCCAGAGTCCAAGTGGGTGAGGCAACCCAGGGGTAAAAAGTACTAGGATACTTTGTTCTTTGGGAGCCATCAAAGTAACTGCCTGCCATATTAAGTTCTAACAAGGAAAAATCTCTTTAACCACAAAATTGCCTTGGACAGAAGTTATCATTTGTTCCATTTTCCAGATAAGAAAAATAAGGTCGAAAATGTCTTAAACGACCTACAGGAGGTTGCATAATTCCTAAGTGGCGAGCTACCATATTTCAGCCGAGCTCAGATGCCTCCAGTGTCTTCCTACTTTGCATGGCCTGTGCTCCCTTCTTAACCAGCAGGTACATTGCAGCTGCTGCAGGCACAACTTTGCTGTCAAACACAATAAACACCTTGCACCTGATATGCTGTGCTTTGACTTGAAGCCACCCAAATTAACCAAGTCAGACTCCCAGGCCACAGAGAAGCCTAGCAGTGAGGGGCATGGAAAACATGCTGGCAGTGGAGCAAGGGGAGGAAACTGCTGCTTCTGCTGTCCCACTGCAAGACCTTTCTTCTCTGTAACGCTGGTCAGTGATAACAGTATTTCAAGTATTTTCAAGAAAGCTCTCTCTATGTCTTTTTTTTTTAATAAAGACTTATAGCAAGGGCATTACAAATATGCTAATTTCAAAAGTTTTATATTTGGTGTATATGCCATGTCACAGGTTTGACTGCTACCCGCTGTCAAAATAAGCACGGGTCACGCACACAGCCATGACATTCTATTCTTTATGTGTTAAACGACACCAAGATTGTTCTTCCCCTTCCTTGGTTAGCAAATTAGTGTTCTTCTTTAAAATGAGAGAAGTTAGTTACTTATCAAAGTATTCGATTAATTAGCTAGACCTGTCAGGCCAAACAGAAATAGCCAAGTCTTTTAAATCTCTTAATATGAGCCAATTTTCAAGATAACCTTTCTCATTCATAGCCTTCGTGTTTTAAATTCTTGATCATTAGTGACCTGGTTTTGGGCTTGTCTGTAAGGAGAGCATCCGCTGTTCTAAACAGGACTCATTATGGATATAGGGTTTTGAACGGGAATGCCTAGGCATAAAAGACTGCCTTCCCATTTTCTTCTGAGTGGCTAATTGGACCTTCACCTTGTTTTTACAAGCAAAGGCTAAGCTTCAATAAGGAGACAGCTTTTAGAATGTCACAGTTTGGGTTGTACTGGAGAGCTAGTGACCTGTCATTATCAATGCAGATGTGGAACTAAAGGAAAGCATGTGTTTGGTTTTGCTGGAGACAATAAAAGTAATGGCTGCTTTTAAAACCAGTAAAACACTGAACTTGATGGAAAGAGAAATTCATTGAATGTATCACCAGGCAATAGCTCAATTCCCTGAGTGATAAAATACAACCACTAAGCACTCAGAAATAAACACCAGATAGTTTAAAAAACATACACACACAAACAAGCCTGAACCCACAATACCCTTGTATTGACTTCTAAAGAAATAGATTTCTTAAATTCCCAAAGAAATGCAGGTATTATTTGTTGTTTTGGTTTGAACATCATCACAGTATATCACGCTAGTGTCCTTAATGAATATGTTTCTTTTCTCTTTTGGAAGGAGAGGGAGTTTGCCTTGGTTAAAATAATCTTCTACTTTGTGTGTATTTTCAATTTATTTTAAAATGGCATTTGTGTTACTTGCAGTGATTCTTCCCTCTCTTCCTTTTCTATTTTCTTTTCTTACAGAATGTACTGTTTATTTCCAAATTACTCCAGACCCTAATAGTCTATTTTGCTTTTGGCAGAATTCGTATATTTATTGAATTGCATTCTGTTTTGTTGAATTTCCTTCAATGAATGTCTCTCCGATGGCTTATTCCAGTGACAAAACATTAAACTATTTCTTTAGGGCCTTCGAGTTGAACTTGTAACATGTACCCACAATCAACCTCGTAATAAACCAAGAGTTCTAATTAATTCACTGTACCCTCCAGTTTAAGTATTTATGGATGTAACTAGTTGAAATGCTGATACACAAGTTCCTACTGGTCTTAAACAAAGCGGTTTTCCTGGTAGTGTTATCAATGTTAAGAATTTAGATTTCATACTTCTAAGGTTAGCAAATTCAGCAAACAGCCTAAATGCGGCATTGTGTTAATGGAGTCCTAGAAGCTGCTGGTATTAAAATGAGTAAATTAAGGAGTCAACACTGCTTATTTAGGCACATTAGGATAAAATAGTATGAGAGCTTGGACTTAACAAAAATCAATTCGGCATGCAGAGTGCACATCCATCAGGGCTTTGTTATGATGTCAGGGGGAGCAGCAACCCTGTTTTATTTTATGAAGAATGCTACATTAGCATCCTCACATCCTTGGACGGCTGTGACATTAGCTGTTATGAAACTACTTCAAGGCAGCCATGTGCCCCTGGGGACTACTCGAGCTACATTAAAAAATTAAGTTGGCATCAAATGACTTATTGAACTCTTGATTGCTATCCTTGGGATTTGGTTGTCAATCTACACAGTAGTTAGTCTCGTTCCACAGCCATTGCATTAAGTAGGAAGTTGTAACTGTTATACTGATGATTTGAGCAAATTATTTTTCTTTAACCAGCCCCCATATGTAGCAACAATAGTAATAAATGTAACTTGAGTGAAAAGCATGGTTAGGCACTACATGGGCTTTTTCTTTATATCGTGTCTGGTTTCACTTAACAATGACTACTAGATAAAAATCATCCTCTGTGAGACTGTAAGTATTACTTACTCTAGTCACCCAGCAGCACAAATTAAAGCTCATGCCACACCCAAATAGACAGTGAAGATTTCCTTTTACATAAAATATAACCAAATCTTTGCTTCATTTTATTTTTAGATGTATACTTCTTGTCTGAAGAAAAAGTTGGTGGAACATACTCCTTGCTGTTTCCTCTTCACAATTTTTAGCCTTCATTGTTTTAGGTGTTGGATGTTAGATGTTTAATTTATAAACTGAATTATTGGTTAGCATTTAATAGACATTTGATATTTACTAATTATAATTCAAAATATGTAATCATTTAATTTCTTTACATGCTGTATAGTATCTAATACTTTTATATGAAGTATAGCCCCCACTTTGTGTTTGGGGGATACATTCCAAGACTCTTTGAAGATGCTGGAAACTAGAGGTAGTACCAAAGCATATATATATATATTTCTTTTTTTTCCCTGTATAAGCACATACAACTTGGTACTTTTTTTACCTTAAGCACTTACCTTGCACTGTGGCCATAAATTTTGCAGTTTGAAGTGCAACAGCAAAATTAGCACAGCTTTCATTTTGCTTCTTTACAGTTTTACAGATAGAATAAAGATTTATTCTCACCATAGATCTTAGCAAAATCAGCATATGATTTTTTCTTTTCTTATTAAATTGAAAACTTTCACTTTTTTACTTAAAGAAATCACTTTACTGCTTCTCTTTAGCGTATCCAAATTGTCAGTATCATGACTCTTGTGCTTGAGAGGCACTATTAAGTAAAATGGGAACTTCTTGAACACAAACACTGCTATACCAAGACAGTCAATCTGACAGCCAAGAAGGCTACCAAGTGACTGACAAGGTAGTAACATGTAGAAGATGGACAAAGAAGGGTTCATATCTCAGATGGGACAGAGCAGGAGGGCATGAGACTTCATTGTGGTACTCAGAGTTGTGTGTTATTTACTTTTTGAGACACAGTCTCTCTATGTAGTCTAGGCTAATCTTGGACTCTTAGCAATCTTTCTGTTTCAGCCTTCTGAGTGTTGCTGGTACAGATGTATGACACCATGTCCAGTGCTAGTGTGTAATTTAAAACTAATGAATCACCGGGCGTGGTGGCGCACGCCTTTAATCCCAGCACTCGGGAGACTGAGGTAGGAGGAGCATTGTAAGTTCGAGGTCTGCTTGGGCTACAATGTGAGCGCAAGACCTGCCTGAGCTACATAGAACGACCCTGCCTCAAAAAACTAGGGCCGGGAGTTCAGCTCAGTGGCTTAAGCGCCTGCCCTGGCAGGGGCAAGGTTGTGAGTTCCATCCTTAGTGCTACAAAAAAAAAAAAAAATAATAATAATCATAATAAATAAATAAAAATAAAAATAATGAATTACTTATATCTATAATATTATGTTTAATGCTTTTGGACCACAGTTGACTAGAATGGAGAAAAGCAGAATCTTGCATAAGGGAGGATGACTATATATGCAAAAAATACCACACTCCATGTAATTGTCACAATCCATCTTCTTTTCCTCCTTCTTTTAATAATTTTATATTAGGAAATTGCTATATAGTCATTGCTAAAGTTTAGGAAAATTAGGAAAGCATAATAAAGAAAAAAAGTTGACATATAGTGTCACCCCAAAAAGTAACCCCTGGTAATGGCTGGTATCCTTACAGAATTTATTATGTATTTATCCCATGTAAATGTGTGTCTTGTATTTTAAGACTGTTTTTATTAGTCTGTGCAACTAATTTTGTGCCAGTTCATTCTAAAGATATGCAGTAATTTATTTCATTCATAACTGCAGTTGGAATTCAATTTGACTCTGAGATATTGTGACTATAAATAATGTTTTGTTAACCATTCCTGTGTATATAATTTGAATGAAAAGAGGTGAAAGGTTATGTGTGTTTAATATTCAGACATGTTGTCAGAATATTCTCTGGAATTGTAGCTGGTTGTGTATGAAGTTCCCTGATTCTCACTGCACTTTTAGGAATAATGGAAACAGGTCATTTATTTCAGGCACTGGGCAAGGTCTAAGATACAGTAGTGATAGGGGTCAGATGGTTCCATATTTACTGTGCAAATGGCAGAATGAAATCTGAAATGAATAATTGTGTAAATGCCTTCCTGAGGGAACTTGTCCTAAGCTATTGAACTTGAGGAATCAGGAAAGGCCTCCCTGAAGAAATGATATTTAACATTTGGTGAGGTGAGTGTGGGTGAGTGCACTACACACTGTGTTATGTTACACCAACGACTATTCAGCATCCTGCTGGGGGATGTTACATATGCTTTGGCACATTCTAAGTTACATTATTGTGTTCTATGAAGAGACAGTCAAAATTAGACCACAAAGTCTCCTTCTCACTCCCTTCCCCCTCCTGTGCTCACTCATACTGTGATTAACATGTGATGGTCCAGAACTATTTTGAAAAGAAAAAAATAGTCTCCAAATTCCATAGAGTTTTACATATTCGGGGGGGTTTCTTCTCATGACATTCTATGTAAGTCTCTGTACTTTTCATTTCTCCCCATGGAGCCAGGTGAGGTCCTAGTCACAACTATCTAAAGACCATACACTGGAATGCGAACAGTAACTGCCTCTGTGATCTTCCTTTCCTCTTTGAGCATAAATTGTTTTGTTTTGTTTTGTTTTGTTTTTGGCTGGTACCAGGGATCGAACCCACAACCCTGCACTTGCCAGGCAGACTCTTGTGCCGCTGAGTTAAATCCCCAGCTCCTCCCTTTCCCCTTTGGATGTATTTTACTCATCATTCTGTCCATACGTGCCTCAATCACCAGGATAGAATGCACATATGTAGTTTTTGAATGAGATTTGTGGCTAATATTATTTTTGAATTAACTGAATTTCTTTATTTCTGTTAACTCAATTGTTCTGTTTAATCTGAGCATTAGTTCTCTATTGATAAAACACTTTTGGTACTTTGTTGAACATTTCAAATGTACCCCTTAGTATATTAAATAATTTTCCTAAAAGAGATTCAATTGATGAATTGATAATTTGTCAACAGCAGGATGACACAGAATATATTACGATATAATAGGAGTTTTATATTGAATAAAGCAAGTACCATCTACAGATGAGTCCCAAAGGGCTGTGGCTGTTTGGTTTCTTTATCCAAAGAAAAAATGACTTAGAAACATTGCTGATGCAAATATGACTACTTAAGATGCAATGGGTTACTAGTTTTCTCTTTTCTCTGTGAAATGTATGCTTGGATGACCAAGATTCAGTGAAACCTCTGATTAGGGCACTACGGTTCATTAGGGCTTAAGGAGGCATCACTGAAATTTGAATTGGCCATGCTGTGATAGCCAGGTCTTTCTGAGTGGTAATTGAGCAACATTATGTTGTGTGTTTTACTTCTGCAATGGATTTTGGTCTTTTTAAAAAACATTAGTGGCTTGGTTTCGTGTTATATGAAAATTGACAAGCTCCTTAATGCTGGCATCTTTCTGCTTATGAATAAAAATTTAAAAATGAAATTCTTATGAAAAGTATTCAAATCTGCCAAATTTGAATATAATGTTGCTTGTTTTTCACTTATTAGAAAGAGTATGTTAGTATCATCTTTATTTCTATTTATTTTCTCAAATTGGATGAAATACCTGTGTGTGCATAGACAGGTAATCTAGTTACTGACTTACTGAATGTCCCACGTGCAGATTGAGAGACAGAGAGAGGGAAAGGAATACTGCAGATACTTTGATAATTTTATACTCTCGAGTTGTTTTGAGTTTGTCATGGTTTCAATTGCTGTTCTTGTGTGTATTCATCCATGGTGCTATGTGTGTCACAAATGCAAAGTTCACATTTGATTGCTTTATTTTTGGTTGTGTAACCTGATTGTGTTGGCTCTCCTCAAAACTGCTGTTACAAAAGTAACTAGAGCAAATGTGTAGCCTACCTTTTATACTTCTGACTTTATTCTTTTACCAGCTATAATTACGTGATATTCACTAAATCATTCAGATGGAGGGAAGAAGAAGGCAATGTTAGAAGCCAGTTGCAGGTCCAAATAATTGTATTTTGAAAATAAGGGTGGAACTAAGGATGGTTGAAGAAAGAGAAGAATGAGAACAAGGCAGGTATAGAGGAAAGAAGAACAGCAGGTTCTCTAAGGTATGGAATCCTGGATAGTTACTGAAATGTCAGCTTGAGGAAGCCTGGATTTATATCTTCTCTTTTGATATAACCTCCTCGCTGCTGCCTCCCAGAACGACTCACAGGGAGGACCAACACTTGTTTTTAAGGTTTTGGGGAGTTAGACTTCTACTTCTTTTGGTTATTATACTGGTCTCAAGAGGACTCAACGCAGTCGCAGTCATGATGCATCCACAAGAGATAACAGATACATATCCATTGATCATTATAATGCTTATCTCATTCCTGTCTGCGTTCCATCTCACAGCATTCTTCTAAGCAAAACAGTATTAAAAATGTTGAGATGCTGCCTTTCTTAATTTCCAGAGCAGAAATGGAAACAATAAATCTTTTCTCCCAAAGATGATCCCGGAAGTAGAAGTGAAGGAGCAGGGAATGATGGAATGAATGCAACAAAGTATTGTTGAGTAGGTTACCCTTGTAGGCAATGGAGGTGCAACTTTCTGAAGTGCTGTAGAAAATAGCCTCTGTGTGTCTTTCTAAATCACCCTCTCCATTAGAAGTTTCTGTAGCAATGAAAATGTTCTGCATTTACAAGGTTTACTACCATAACCACATGTAGCTATCTGATGCTTGAAATATGACTAGTGTGACTGAGGAATTAAATTTTTAATCTGAATTAATTTGATTTAAATGTGAATGGCCATGTATAGCTGTAGACTTCTGGATTGGACAGCACAGCTGTGAAGGATCAGAGACTCAGGCATCTGCCCCTACTTCCCATTTCCTTTGTCAAGGTTAAGGGGTAAGGGGTGTTAGCACCTCCTTCTTCAGACCCAGCCTTGCAGGGTATGAAGATAGCTGCTGTGGAAGAAAAGGTGAGAGATACAAAACTCTCCGGCTGGGCCATAGCCTTGGCATAAACTGGCCCCTGAGGCTGCAGAGGAAATTATAGGGTGTGGGAGAAAACACGTGAGGCACAAAAAGCTGCAGTCCAGCAGAAGAAGTGACAATTTGGTACATTCAAATCTGTTTTAATGATTCTGAAATATCAAAGTTCATGTTAAAAGAAATTTAACTGTGGTAATAATTCTGAAGTTTTAGCGCAATGCTTTGAAACTGTTAATGTTTTTTGTGATAGCTTTTTTTCCTTCAAAAATGTTTAGTCATTCTGATTTTACTTTAAGTTAGACTCTAGGAGAAACCAGATACCTCATTAGTAAGTAGTATTTTACTTTGTTTTCAATTATTTTATTTTGAAATGCAAATAAGAAATACTATCTGCTTTACATACTTATTTTCATAGAAGTGTATTTGAATTAGTTTCAATAATACCAAAGGCTAACTCAAGTTAATTGTCACCAGAGCTTTGTAAATTGCATGAGGTAAACACAAACATTATAATGAAAAAATGTGGCAACTCCAGTGATTGAAACTGAACAATGATGGGGTTCAACTTTCTTAAATGTCGAATTTAATCAATTCAAGGAATATTTAAATTTTTAAAAATTAAATTTTCTGACAAAATGCTGCTTATTCCTGAAGATATCCATCAAGCTTGAAAATGTAGGGTTTATACAGTATATTTGAAGGTAAATAACCTAATAAACTGTGTAGATATTAAATCACAAAATTTGCCCCTACTTTTTGTACTTCCAAGAAATTAGTGTTTAAAGGTTAGGAATAAAGGCCAAAATTTGCATTTAAATGGAGATATTTTAAGAAGAAATGCCAATTTGTGACCTTTACCCTTCCTGCTAGTATGTTTTTTTTTTTTTGTTTTGTTTTGTTTTGTTTTTTGGCTTAAGAATCAAACCACATAAAATACTAGAATGGACATAAACTGATAAAATTTACAGCTTGACCGGCTTTTCAGAATACTGTTTTCATGCCCAACAGAAAGGCTAATTTTGTTTTGTCTTGAATCAGTTCAGCCCTATAAATGATGTTTGATAGTATAATCATTCTGAGGAGAAAGATTCAGAGGTTATAAATTGGGGACCCTTATCACTTCAGCCTCTGGAGTGAAGAGTTAAAATTAGAAGCGACCAGCTAAGTGTATGTTGGAGATCATAGGTTATTAGACTTCTTTATCCTAGATATTTCTGGTATGAACTGAAGAATTTTAAGAACATAATTTAAAATATGTTAAGAAGTTTTTATATGTACAATATGCACAAAGTGTAATGTTGTATGTCTACCCATGAACAACCAGAATCATTGGTTGAAATAACTTTATTCTACAGTCTACCAAGTTGTGTTAGCTATTTTAAGAGCTCAAATTTAAGGTATTCATAGGTAAATGATTGCAACTTGAGCACATACGTTATATGAAGTAAGAAGTAAGCTTAAATATCAAATATTGTATGGTTTCTTTTATATGAGGAACATCATATATATGTGTGTGTATATATATATATACATACAAATAGGCAAAATACAAGAGATAAATAGGAAGGAGAAGTTCAAATATTTCCACAAATTACAAATGCCATTGTTTTAAAAATGTTTCACTATATGTGCTAATTGGTTTTATTTATTTATTTTTTATTTAAGAGAATAAAAAAGACACATATAAGAAAGACAAAAAGCAAAAGAGACAAACAAATGACTACAGCAAATGCACAACAGTAACATTATAGGTTTACAACACAGGATGATAGAAACCTGACAGTGGTTGCAATACTGCGTATCATTATCTTCAAAATGGTTGTTTACGTTAACAGATATAGACATGTAAAATTGATCTAATCATGAGTATTAACTTCTTTCTCAGTAACTTATACATTCAGCAGTATGCCCGTTTTAGTTGTCTTACATATACATATATTCAAATTTATATCTTTTCCTTTTCCCTTCCCTCTTTCCCCCTTTCCCTTCCCAATTACTTTTGCTCTTCGAGCTGTTTTTACCCTTACATAGTATTTATTATAGATTTTGGATCATATATACTTTTTCAGTTTCTTACACTAGGGAGACAGTACAGTTTTTACACATGTGGGTTTGATTTATCTCACTTATGAGTATGGTCTCAAGTTGTGTCCATTTACTTATAAAAATCTCAATGCAATCTTTCTTACTAGCTGAGTAGTACTCCATTGTATAAAAATACCACATCTTTTTTATCCATTCTTTGATTGATGGGCACTTGGGTTGTTTCCAAGATCTGGCTATTACAAATTTGGGTTGCTATAAACATGGATGCACAAATCTCACTGTGGTATGATGTTTTCAAATCTTCTGGAAAAATGCCCAGAAGTGGGATAGCTGGGTTGAATGGGACCTCTAATCCTAGCTTCTTGAGGAATCGCCACATTGACTTCCACAGTGGTTGCACCAGTCTACACTCCCACCAACAGTGGAGAAGAGTTCCTTTTTCCCCACAGCCCCTCCACCATTTGTTGTTGCTTGATTTTTTAATCTTGGCCATTCTTTCTGGAGTGAGATGGAATCTCAGTGTTGTTTTAATTTGCATTTCCCGAATGACTATTGATGAACATTTTTTCATATAATTATTTGCCATTTGTATTTCTTTCTCTGAGAAGTGTGTATTCATCTCAGATGCCCATTTTTGGATTGGGTCCTTGAATTTTAGGGCCCTCAATTCTTTTAACTCTTTATATGTTTTAGATAGAAGTCCTTTGTCTGATGGACAATTGGCAAAGATATTTTCCCAGTTCCTGGGTTTTCTTTTCACTCTGTTGGAGATTTCCTTTGACTTGCAAAAACTTTTTAGTAAGATGAGATCCCAGTTGTTTATTCTGGGAAGTGTTTCCTGAGCAATGTGATTTTTGTTCATGAAATCTCTGCCTACCCCTATGTCAGCAAAATTTTTACCTACTCTGTCTTCTAGTAAGTTTAGTATCTCTGTTTTAATATTCAGATCTTTGATCCATTTTGACTTTATTTTAGTGCATGGTGATAGATATGGATCTAGTTTTAGTTTATGGCATATAGAAAGCCAGTTTTTCTAGCACCATTTGTTAAAGAGGCCATCTTTCTTCCAATGTACATGTTTGGCCCCTTTGTCAAAGATGAGGTGGCTAAGTGTGTTTGTAGTTGTGGCTGTATCTTCTAATCTATTCCATTGATCTTCAGGTCTGTTTGGATTCCAGTACCATGCTGATTTTATCACAGTAGCTTTGTAGTATAGTTTTAAGTTGGGGATTTTGATGCCTCCTGCCTTCCCTTTGTTGCCCAGAATCGCCTTTGCTATTCTAGGTCTTTTCTGGTTCCAGATGAATTTTAGGAATGCTTTCTCTAGCTCTGTGAGGTAGGCAAGTGGTATTTTGATTGGGATTACATTAAATCTGTATAATAATTTGGGGAGAATGGCCATTTTCACGATGTTTGTTCTTCCTATCCATGAACAGGGAATATCTTTCCATTTTCTGAAATCTTCTTCAATTTCCTTCTTCAGAGTAATGTAATTTTCACTGTATATATCTTTTACATCCTTTCTTAGATTGATTCTTAAGTATTTCATTTTTTTGGATGTTATAGTGAAGGGTGTGGTTTCCCTTATCTCTCTCAGTGAGTTTGTTGTTTGTGTACAGGAATGCTATTGATTTTTGAGTGTTGACCTTGTATCCAGCTACATTACTGAATTTGGTTATTACTTCTAGAAGTCTTCTAATGGATTTTTTGGGGTCTTCTATGTAGAGTATCATATTGTCTGCAAATAATGAGAATTTCACTTCTTTCTTTCCTATCCTTATTGCTTTTATTTCTTTCTCTTGTCTAATTGCTCTGGCTAGTATTTCCAGAACTATATTGAATAGGAGTGGTGATAATGGACATGCTTGTCTTGTTCCTGATTTTAGGTTGAAAGTTTTCAGTTTTTGTCCATTTAGTAAGATGTTGGTTGTTGGTTTATGATATATGGCTTTTATCAGGTTGAGGTAGAGACCATCTATTCTGATTTTCTGTAGGGTTTTGATCATGAATGGGTGTTGGATTTTGTCAAAAGCTTTTTCTGCATCTATTGAGATGATCATGTGTTTCTTGTCCTTGGCCCTGTTGATATGGTGTATTACATGTATTGATTTGCATATGTTGAACCATCCCTGCATTCCTGGGATGAGTCTCTCTTGATCATGATGTGTAATCTTTCTGATAACTTGCTGTATTCTATTTGCCAGTATTTTATTGAGGATTTTTGCATCTATGTTCATTAGAGAGATTGGCCTGTAATTTTCTTTTTTGGTTGGGTCTTTGTCTTGTTTTGGTATTAGGGTAATACTTGTTTTCAGGAATGAGTTAGGGAGACTTGCTTCCCTTTCAATTTCACTGAAGAGTTTGAGGAGTGTTGGCATTAAGTCTTCCCTAAATTTCTTGTAGAATTCAGCAGTGCATCCATCAGAGCCATGGCTTTTCTTTGTTGGTAGGGTCCAAATTGCATTTTCAATTTCATTAGGTGAAATTGGGTTACTTAGCAGCTTTACATCTTCTTGATTCAACTTTGGTAATTCATGAGTTTCTAGGAATCTGTCCATTTCTTCTGTGTTATTGAATCTATGTGAGTAAAGATTTTCGAAGTATGTGTTGATGATCTTCTGTATTTCCACATGGTCTGTAGTGATTTTACACTTTTCATTTCTTACTGAGTTTTTTCTTTCCTCTTTTTGATAAGGTTGGCTAGGGGTTTATCAATTTTATTTACTCTTTCAAAGAACCAACTCTTTGATTCATTAATTATTTGTATTGTTTTCTTAGTTTCAATTGCATTACTTTCTGCTGTAATCTTAATAATTTCCTCCCTTCCTTGGGCTTTGGACGTGACTTGCTCTTCTTTTTCTAGAAGTTCGAGGTGCAGCATTAGGTTGTTTATGTGTGTTCTTTCCATGTTTTTGATGTGGGAGTTTAGTGCTATAAATTTCCCTCTGAGGACTACTTTCATTGTGTCCCACAGGTTCTGGTTATTTGTATTTGAATTTTCATTCAATTGTAGATATTGTTTAATTTCTTCTTTAACTTCTTCTGTGACCCATTGGTTATTTAGGAGAGTATTATTTAATTTCCATATGTTTATGCAGTTATTGTAGATTTTTTGTCATGCATTTCCAATTTTACTGTGCTATGGTCAGATAATATGCATGGAATAATTTCAGTTCCTTTGCATTTACTTAAGCATGTTTTGTGGACCAGTATATGATCTATTTTAGAGAATGATCCATGTGCAACTGAGAAGAATGTGTATTCTGATGTTGATGAGTGGAGCACTCAGTACATATCTACTAGGTCCATTTGTTCACAAGTTTGATTCAGTTCTGTCATTTCTTTGTTGATTTTTTTTTTGTTTGATCTGTCTCTCTGTGACAATGGAGTGTTAAGGTCCCGTGTTATAACTGTATTATTCTTTATTTGGTTTTTCATGTCTATTAAGAATTGTCTTACATAGTTCGGTGCTCCCCTATTCGGTGCATATATATTTATGACTGTAATCTCTTCCTCTTGAAGTTTTCCCCTAACAAGTATGTAGTGACCTTCTTTATCTCTTTTGATTATTTTTGGTTTGAAGTTTGTATTGTCTTCAAACATAATAGCTACCCCTGCTTTTTTCTGGGTTCCTGTTGCATTGAGTATTGTTTTCCAGCCTTTGATTTTTGGTCT
>RJWM01028572.1:0-25460 GCA_004363535.1 Dasyprocta punctata
ATCCATAGCCCCTTAATATTCTCAAACCCATTTGTTCCCACTGCCTTTCAAAATTTATTCAAACGTGTTTCGCTTATAAAATTATGCTCACTTAAGAGATGTTACATGGTTAAAACTATTTTTATTCTGGTATCTCAGGACCAATAGTGACATTTTTCCTGAAATATAACTAGATCAAAACCTGAAAGGATTAGGTTTCACATAAGTTCACAGGTTTAGTTCAGTTTTTCTACTATACCTATATAAATATCTTTACATTATTTAAATACAGAAACAATTTGATAGAACAAATATCTGACCAATCAGAATCAATGTGTTGCAATTTATCTCATTTACTTCCAAGTCTAAGAAAAACAGTGTCAATGAATGTGCGTAAGTCAGTAGCCCCAAGATGTCTGAGCTTCTCACTGTCACAATTCTCTGGCACAGTCATTTACTACAATGTAGAAACTGGACTTTTGCCTCAAAGTGAATTGTATCATCGTAGTGGCCAATAAACAATGTTTCCAAGGAAACAGACCTCTGCAGTGGCCAGGTCTCAGGAAAGACAGTGGATACTAAATCATCTGGGTTTCTAGGAGCCCTGGAGAGCCAAGGTCAGACTTAGTCATCTCTCCTGGGAGGACAGTTCCTTGACCCCAAGTCCTCCCCCTCCACTGAGGTTGCACTGCCTGGCCAGTCACACTCCCTGCCTACTTTACATGCGTTCTCTCTGCTACAAAGGAAGCCCAGACATATTCGGAGCTTCTTTAGTGTCGAAGAAAAAGCCCATGAGTGTGTAATAAGAATACGGTTTCATAGAAACGTGTGTGCTGAATGTGGCAGATCAAGGGAGTCCTCCAGGAAGTCTGGGTGATGCCACCTGGCTTCAGTAAGACAGCTTGCCAAGTTGAGGTCACCTTGGTTGACTGCAGAATATATCAGTGGCATGATGCACTTTAAACAGGGTTCTCACTCTGCATCTCAGAAAGTTTATGTACATTATTTCACTTTCAGTGCATAAGGCTATGCAAGTTACCAAAAAAACACTACTTAGAGAATATATAATTACACAAAAGAAGAAAGAGAACACACTGCCACTGAACAAAGTTTCAAAAATTGCTTCGTTTTAAACCATTGGAACAAGAGCGTGCAGATCTGAACTGGTCACTCCATCCCTCTGCCTAGAGACCTGTGATGAATCCTGAATTCGTGTCACCTGGGATTAAGTCAAGTCTGAGGCGTATCTGCGCGGTGGTCTTTCACACCAACTGAGAACCGCTTCCCACCGCAGATTCCCCAGGCTTCACCCTCCCTCCCCACGGACCCTGTCCCCGTGAGGAGAGACGGACATCCCTGCTCTGCATCACCCCGCCTGCCTGCCCCCTGATCATCAGTCATCCGGGCAATCATCCATTTTTAGGGGCTCACTGTACCTCCCAGGCTGAAGGGGATGCTGGCTAGAGAAAGATCATGTATCTGGGTGATGAGTTTCCACCTCTAACAAGAGGCAAATTGTAGCTCTCATGACTGTACTGAAGGGGAATTTGACCTTTCTTGGTGAACAGAAAACTAAATCAAGAACCATGATTTCCCCCCGATCCTCTCTCTGAGCACCTACACGAAAGCCCTTCTCTGTTCTTAGGTGAGCACTGTGTGGCAGAGAAGAGCAAGAACTGAGCGTGTGAAGAGGCCGCCTACCCCAGGCAATGAATATGTAAGTGTCTTCCTTCCACTCCTGAATTCTCACTCATATCTGTTTTGTTAGCCAGCTGCACCTTATTTTAATGACTTTTTAAACCTGAGAAGTTAATGGTTTGTGTCAGTGAAATCATCATTGTCTGTTTAAAAACAAGCTCTATGAACAGGTGCTAAAGAAATCAGCGTTTGAGGTTGTAGAAAATTCTCCCAATCGTCCTGCCTGTCTGAGGAATGACATGAATCGCTTTCCATGTTTCCTTGTAAGTGCGGACTGCCTGGTCAGGAAACACACACCAACAGTGCCAGTTAGTGAGACAGGGCCCTATAGCTAATGATGACTTGGAGGATGACAAGCTTGCAAATTTTCATTTATTGTAAGAAAAGGATACAGTACAAGAGCCAGAGAGCAAGGTTATCTACCATGGCCCCAGACTGGCTCAGAGTAGGGCCCTATGGAGTTGGGTGGGAAGTCCTGCCTTCTTTCCACCCAGGGTACACCTTCTCTGTGGACTTGTCACAAAACACCATGAAGAAGGTGACAGAAGATGTAATATCAGTTGGGACTTCTTCTACCCATAGAGGAATATTTCTGCTTTATAACCTCCAGATATCAATAAGATGAAATGATCAATCTTTTTATGATAATTGCTAATTAATAATCAATGTGAGTCTTTCAGAAGTTTGAATACAAGCAATATCATTATCCCACACCTTGACCAGGAGCCAGGGCAGCAGAAATGCCTTTTCTTACTTCAATATAACAGCTCAGGCCTGTTTCAAGACTGCTCCAGAATTGTTCAGTATAGAATTGTCTTTATCTTTCCTAGAATTGAGTTGGGAGATTTTCTTCTGATTACTCTAAGATAAATTGGTTAAGCACTTTTACAATTAGTGTGTAATGCTTTATAGAACCTACAGAAGAATCTACCCTTTGGAACAAAGAGTAGAAAACAAAAGCCAGTCAATACTTACATACCAAACTAGCCTGACCACAGTGGTTTTCTCTCTGGGGAAAGTGGCCCAGGTGAGGATGCCACTGTGTGTCCCCTGCCCATGCCTACCATGACGCTGTCAACCCAGGTCTGTCACAGACACTCAACTGGATAAATGGTGGATAAATGGTGCCCACCATGTTTCTTGAAGAAGACAGAAGAGGGCTGTGGTCCAGATGTACATATAGTTTCCAAATGTCATCTCTCTTCAACCAGAAATTTAGGGTGGACTAGAAAGAAAGGAACTTGGGAGTCAGCCACCCTTTTGTACTGAACCCTTTGAGGAGCCAGGCTGGGGAGCTGGGTGTATAGAGCCTGAGCAGGTCACAACTAATGTGTGCAGGCCAGCTCTGGTTTCTCTGCACCCCAGTGTCTGGCAAAGGGAAGCCTTCTGGATGCCAAAATGCTCAAAGTATAGACTCTCATTGTCCAACTTGGAGGAAGACTAATGTCTTCTGTTCAACTGCAGAAAGAAAAAAAAGCAAAGAGAAAATGTTATGCAGGAGACAAGGTATAGTGCTGACCCAAACAAGCTCAACGAAAGAAATTGTTGTTCAACTCTGTTCATTTCCATTTTCATACTTTAAAAATTATTCCTAACCTCTGATTTTGTGTCTTTTGATTTTCAGAGGTACACAATGTTTGTTGCCCTCTGTGCAGTTTTGGAATTATATAACCATGTTCTAAAGAGTAAAGCTCAGAATGTAATGAGAGGAAATAAGTTTGACATCTGTCAATTCTACTGACTTTTTGTCTTACTTCTTAAAATATGTATTTCTACCACTGTGCTGGGAATTGAAGAACTAATGAGTAGCTACTTTCTAAGTTGTGCACTAGGAGGAATCAGTTATTGATGCAGAGAGACAGAATAAACAGGAATGTACTCATCAGACCTAAAAGGTCTAGGGAAAGAAGTGGCGAAGTCTTTGAATCTGTATTCAACAACAAGCACAGACACAGTCACCTAGATACACTCAAAATAAGACCCTAGATATCATTAATGCTGGTTGTTTCATTTATCAATCATCTGTTTTGTGTGGGGAAATAGGTTTAATGTGATTTGTCAGGGCAGACAAGAATTCCAAAATACTTCCAACCTATGGCCTACCTTCTGCTAGGAGCATGAATCACTGTGCAGAAATGAGAAAACAGAGAAAATCATAGTTTTCTTAGAATAAAATGATAATTATTTTAAATTTCACCTTCTCTGTGTAATCCTCTTTGGTCTCAGCTATGAGAACAAAAGTGGTTCCTTCCTCAGAAGGGCTGGCACCACCCTAAAAATAACTGCTCATGATAAAAATAGCTTGTGATAAATTTTGAAGGCCACTAGAATCAAAGGTGTGAAATGTATTCGTTGTTTGCATTTCTATACATGTTAGAACTCATCAGTGGGAAAAACATGTTCTGTTATCTTTTTCTGAGATCAGTTCTCAGGATAAGGAGAGGATGGCATAGTTGACAGTATCATTTTCTATCACTTAAAAAAGGCTAGAATTTCTCTGCAAAACTATAGAGAAGGCCAAGTGTATTGCTTGCTTATTAGTGCCAATAAATGATCTGAACAAACAGGTCCCCAGTGAGCACACCTCAGAAGGACACACAGAAGGAAAACTATTTTAGTGTAATGTGGTAAAAGAGAAGATAATGGTATCTGAAGACAGACATGGCCCTAGAAGTTTAACAGCAAACTTCCTACAGATGGTATATAAGCCGAGACTTATAGAATTATTTTTCTTAAAGTAATCTAGGCAAAGAAAGATTCTATAGGCATAAGGAACAGCATGTCCAAAAGATAAAGAGTTATGACACTGGGTGGTGTATAAAGGACAGGATGAAAAGCCTAAAAATAATCCTGCAGCATTCAGTTCATGTAATTATATATTTTGAAATATCAGTTTCCAGCCAGTTAAGTATCTCTAAACCCACCTGGTGCTTAGCAGCGGAGAGCTTAGGAAGCACCGGTCCAAGGAGTGCAGCTCAGTGCACAGGGCCAAGGGGCTGCAGCAAAGGAGCAGGGCAGCAGGGCAAGGGCTCATTTACCAGAGTGCTGCGGGCTGGAAGGCAACCCTGACCCCCTCGCTCATGAACACCATCCATGACACTGGTTCATTTCGAGGGCTTCTCCCGATCCAGGAAGTGAGTCTAGCTATTGAGGGAGGGCCTGGCCCACTGTCTGTCCAGACCCGCACTGCCCTCGCATGTGCTGGAGTGTGTGTCAGCCACCCATGCGCTGGAGGATGTCAAAGATGTGATGTGAACCCTGGTGGTCACCCCAGCCACAGCAGCCTGTGCCCCTTGCCAGAAGACAGAGTTGCCACCCTTACCAAAGGAACTTTTCCACCATCTACACCTGAGAAGACAAAGACACATCTCCATGATGGTGACGCTGTCCCCAGCATACCATGTCATCCTCTGCCAGGCTCAAGTGAGCCTCCACATCCCATCCACAGCACAGCTCCTCAGCCCTGCCTGCTCAGCCTGGTCACTTCCCACCTGAAAACACAGAAACCATACTGTCTTTGGGCCAACACAGAGAGCCGTGTCTGCACTGCAGACAGAAAGCCCCGACCCTAACCAAGGCCTGGCAAGCCCTGTTGTGAAGGAGAGGCCAAGTGGCCAGTTCAAATTCCTCCTTGGTGATGATAAAAGCCATATATCATAAACCAACAGCCAACATCTTACTAAATGGAGAAATCCCTAAAATCAGGAACAAGACAAGGATGTCCATTATCACCACTCCTATTCAATATAGTTCTGGAAATATTAGCCAGAGCAATTAGACAAGAGAAAGAAAGAAAGGGAATAAGGATAGGAAAGGTAGAAGTAAAATTATCACTCTTTGCAGATGATATGATACTTTATATAGAAGACCCCCCAAAAATCCATTGAAAGACTTCTAGATGTAATAACCAATTTAGTAATGTTGCTGGATATAAGGTCAGCACTCAAAAATCCATAGCATTCCTGTACACAAAAAACAAAGTCACTGACAGAGAAATAAGGGAAACCATACCCTTCACTATAACATCCAAAAAATGAAATACTTAGGAATTAATCTAACAAAGGAAGTAAAAGATCTATACAGTGAAATTTACATTACTCTGAAAAAGGAAATCAAAGAGGGTTTCAGAAAATGGAAAGATATTCCCTGTTCATGGATAGGAAGAAAAAACATTGTGAAAATGGCCATTCTCCAAAAATTGTTATACAGATTCAACGCAATCCCAATCAAAATACCACTTGCCTACCTCACAGAGCTACAGAAATCATTCCTAAAATTCATCTGGAGCCAGAAGAGACCTAGAATAGCAAGGGCAATTCTGGGCAACAAAGGTAAGGAAGGAGGCATCACAATCCCTGACTTGAAACTATATTGCAAAGCTACTGTGATAAAATCAGCATGGTACTGGAATCAAAGCAGACCTGAAGATCAATGGAACAGATTAGAAGATACAGCCATAACCACAAACACACTTAGCCACCTCATCTTTGACAAAGGGACTAAACATGTACATTGGAAGAAAGATAGCCTCTTCAACAAATGGTGCTGGAAAAACTGGCTTTCTATATGCCTCAAACTAAAACTAGATCCATGTCTATCACCATACACTAAAATAAAGTCAAAATGGATCAAAGATGTGAATATTAAAACAGAGACACTAAATTTGCTGGAAGACAAAGTAGGTAAAAATCTTGATGACATAGGAGTAGGCAGAGAGTTCATGAACAAAAATCAAACCGCAAGGGAAACACTTCCCAGAATCAACAAGTGGGATCTCATCTTACTAAAAAGTTTTTGCATGTCAAAGGAAATCTCCAACAGAGTGAAAAGAAAACCCACAAACTGGGAAAATGTCTTAGCCAATTGTTCACCAGACAAAGGACTTCTATCTAAAACATACAAAGAATTAAAAGAAATCAGGCCCCTAAAATTCAAGGACCCAATCCAAAAATGGGCATCTGAGATGAATACACACTTGTCAGAGAAAGAAATACAAACAACAAAGAAATATATGAAAAAATGTTCAACATCAATGGTCATTCAGGAAATGCAAATTAAAACAACAGTGAGATTCCATCTCACTGCAGAAAGAATGGCCAACATTAAAAAGTCAACCAACAACAAATGCTGGAGGGGCCGTGGGGAAAAAGGAACTCTTCTCCACTGTTGGTGGGAGTGTAGACTGGTGTAACCACTGTGGAAATCAGTGTGGAGATTCCTCAAGAAGCTAAAATAGGAGATTCCATTTGACTCAGTTATCCCACTTCTGGGCATTTTGCCAGAAGAACTGAAAACATCATACCACAGTGATATTTGTGCACCCATGTTTGTAGCAAACCAATTTGTAATAGCCAAATCTTGGAAACAACCCAAGTGCCCATAAATCAAGGGATGGATAAAAAAGGTGTGGAATTTTTATAAAATAGAGTACTACTCAGCTATCAAGAAAGACTGCATTGAGACTTTTATAAGTAAATGAACACGACTTGAGACCATACTCATAAATGAGTTAAATCAAACCCACATGTGTAAATACCGTATTGTCTCCCTAGTGTAAGAAACTGAAAAAGTATATATGATCCAAAATCTACAATAAATACTGTGTAAGGGTAAGAAACTCCTCAAAGAGCAAAGTAATCAGGAAAGAGAAAAGGAGGAAAGAAGGAAGGGAAAAGGAAAAAGATATAAATCTGTATATATGTATATGTAAGATGACTAAAATGACTATATTGCTGAATGTATCAGTTATTAAGTAAGATCAGTTAATACTCATGATTAGATCAATTTTACATATCTATACCTGTTAATGTAAACAACTGTGTTGAAGGTAACGATATGTAATATTGCAACCATTGTCAAGTTCCTATCATCTTGCTTTGAAAACCTATAATGTTACTGTTGTGGATTTGCTGTTGTCATTTGTTTGTCTTTTGCTTTTTGTCTTTCCTATATGTGTTTTTCTTCTCTCTTAAATTTAAAAAAAAAAAAAAGCTCTTCCTCGGTGAGGGCACAGCAGAAAGCAGGAAAGCATTCCACAGAGTTCTTAGCTCATCATCACTGCAAGGAGCAGGTCTGGAAGTGCAGCCCCTAGCAGCAGGGTGCAGGTACAAAGAGGGGGTGATGGGATTGCTGGAGGCACTGCCATGCATTTGAGGTGCAAGTCTAACTCATGGGAAGAGTGAGTGCAGAGCCCTGAGAGGGAAATAATTTCCTGGGAAACAGCCAGGCCTGACCTAGCACTGCAGCTGGGGAGGTGGAGGAGAGGCAGGACAGAGGGAGCCATGGGCTGCAGGAGTGGGTAAGATGAGAGTTCCAGACCATAGTGACCCCCATATCACCAGCCCAGCATCAGGATGAGTCACGGAGGTGACAGCAGAGCCTGAGGCTATGAGTTCAGTGAAGACTGGGCTGGGGGACAAGGACTGGGTCTCCAGAAAGCACGCTGAGTCTGAAGAGCCTGCGAGGTATTCTCATGACTCTGCTGGGTGTGGAGAAAACTGCTGCAGGTCCCTGGCATGTTCAGCGCCTGTTCCTTCCTCACTTCCTTGGACTCTGATGTCTTCTTGTTCTTCTTGCAGTAGGCTTAATCTTCAGCTTCTCTGCTCCAACAGTGGGAGGAGTCTCGCAGAGTCAGCCCTGACTTCCCCTCTTGCTCATCAGTCTGTAAAGTGACTTCAAGATGACATGCAGTGATGGAATCGGAAAGAACAACAGGCTTCTCCTGTCCCCAAGATGTCACGAAGTGTATCACTCCACCACGAGAGACTTCCCAGGACAGACTTCCCGGGATTGGGGGCTTTGCGAGCACTGAACCCCAGCTGGGGTCAAGTTTAAAGCTTCCAGGGCGGAGGGCTTTATCTATGGAAATGACCCCCACTTTCTTGATGTTCATATATTACCCAGTGTTTGTATTTATTGTTCTACACTATGTTACAGCAGGGAAACTTCGCAAGTGTATTATTAAGAATTAGGTAGAAGTCATACCATGCCACTTTGTACATATAGGTATTTTATTTGTGTTTTCATGTGTTACTTTAATAAATAACTGTTGTACTTACACTAAAACCATCCTAACATGACAAAAATGGCAGTGGTACTTTCTTTCCCTGATTACAAGTATCTTTGGATTGTTTTTTAGAACAAGAGAACACAGCAGACTCTGAGTGAAGCTTCTGTAGTAAGTGAGAAAGGCACAAAGAGTCTGCGCATCTGATGCTGTTAGGGGAGAAGGGGTTGCCTTTTTTTCGGTATTTGTAATCACTCTGTGTGACAAGGATGTAAAGACATTTCCAAGCTTTGAACTGTATTCACGGAAAAGGGGATGGGATTGCAGCCCCTCATAAATCCATTTGGTTGATACTCTGTAGAGGTTTCATGTCTTTTAGAAATGTAATGACTTCTTCTAGCAATCATTGCTAAAACTCTGGTTTATATAAAGCCAACATTTTCTGAATACATAATTGGGACATTAACTTTCCGCGTGTCCCTGTCTTAGGAACTATGTGAGTGTAACTGCCTCCCCCACCTTTGGAAGTTTCTTCTGGCACAATGCATTGCAAAACTTCCAGGTATGAGGATTGGATAACTGTCTTGACTTTTGCTTCCTGCTATTTAGGCTATTTCCAATCAGGCACACCACACCTACATCTACATTTCTGGTAGCGTCTCTATTTTCTTTGAGAAGAATAGGAAATAGACAAGGGGGAAAAAAGCAAGAAAGAAAAATAGGAAAAGAGAGTAAGGAAAGGACTTGGATCTCCACTGTGTACTTCTGCTCTGGAGTTCTGCACAGACTTCAGTCTTTCACGTTACTAAGTGGGTGTGACAGTAGCCGGCCATGCCATGTAGGGACATCTGTTTTCACAAAGAAAACAGCCCCAAAGACCCAAACTATGTGAAGGTTCACTCAGCAAAAACCCTGCTACACAGAATGAAATGAGAACAAACATCTTCATCTACAGTTTAAATTCCTGCAAGTGAGGTGGCTTCTAGAAAACCATTCTCTCTAACTTTCATGAGCATTATTAGAAAAGAGTTTTCAAAAATCAGAACGTGGAAAAACATTTAAACTGTCACAAAAGAAAGAAATTGATTCCAGTTCAAGAACTGCTCACAATGAATATACTTTAGAGTAACTACGATGGTCTTAAAAAGATCAAGGAATAAGGGGTCGGGGATTTCACAGAGGTGTTCATGGAATTTCATAGCATCATCCTCAAAGGCAATTCCAAATGTCTGCCTTTTTTTTTTTCCCTTTGGTACCGGGGCTCAAACTCATGATCTCATGGTTGCTAGGCAGGCACTTATGCCACAAGCTATGTCTCTGGCCCAATATCTGCAATTTTATTAACCAGTTTAAATTTTCATTGATAAAGGATATTTTGCTATCAAGCCAAAATCACCATGAATGAGATATTTTAGAATTAGATGGTCTCATTTTAATGCCTACTGTATTATAAATTTTATTCTGATATGCAGTTCAAATGTCACTGAAAGGAAGGAAAGCCTGAGTTCAGATCACAGGTTGTTTGGTCACTATGAATGGAGTTTACCTCCACACATAAACAAGAGCTGATTGACTGGCACTGCTGCCATCTGAGGATAAGTGGGAGCTGCTGACTGACACGCTGGCTATGATCACCCAGCAGGGAAGATGTCTCATTCGCTCCTGCTCAGCTTCAATATCCCTTTGTGCATGGCTGACAAGTCTGTTTTATTTCTGGCCTACCTGCCAAATTTAAGTTTGGAAGGAACAACTGAGGACATAGTCACACCTTTAACAATGACCGCACTACCTCAGTCTGATTCTTCTCTGTTGAGCTACTTGTCACAAAGATTTTATTGAGCTCAGGGATAAGGATAAGGCTTAGTGGCAGAGCACTGGCCTGAATGCCTGTGGCCTGGCTTTGACCCCCAGCACTGCAAAGAAAAAGTGAAACAAAAACACCAAGAATTTATGGCACTCTACAGTGAAAACTAAGCAATGTTCAAAAGTTGTCTTTGAGTGACTCTAAATCAACTCTGTATCCACCGGTTCTGATTCATCCCCCCCTCCATGGATAATAAGTAGGAAAAGAATTGCACCTCTACTGAAAGACTCTCTTTTCCTGTCTTTCTTCCTCACACACAACGACAATTTGCATGGCTTTTATATTGTTAGGTATGATCCGGAGAGGACTTCAAATGTATGGAAGGAGATCGGTAGGTTATATGCAAATCCTACATCATTTTATTTAAAACACCCGAACACACACAGTTTTGGTATCCTTGGTGTCTCCTGGAACACACAGGCCATGGATGTTGAGGGACTACAGTAATCCCTAGATTATGAAACTGTTTATTAGCAATGGCATTCATTAGCTTTCCATAATGACAACAAATGCTTGAGATAAATCAATTTAGAAAAAGAAAAGATGCATTTGGCTCCCAGGATCCAGACCAGGATCACATGACGTCATCGCTTCTGGGGATGTGGCCAGGAGTCACCTCATGGCATATGTCACGGCATACGTCACAGCACACGTCACAGCACACGTCACGGCGTATTTGAGGTGAACATCATGGCGCGCACCATGGCCCAGGGCGCAGGGAAACCGCTCCTCCCCGCAGGGCAGGGAAGCAAGGCCTCCACCATGCAGCACCCTGTAGAACTTTCACCACTTCCCCTGCACGACTTAGGAACCAAGTCTCTGCCACGGGGGCCTGGAGGGGACACTGACATCCGAGCCACAGCCCTAGGGACATCAGACATCTATCACTGTGATTTATTGAACTCATCCTGGGTTCATCCCGAACTGAGACTCTGTGATGGATTGTCCACAAAACTTCCCCCTAAAACTTCCCCAGAAACTCCAACAAACTTTCATTCCTTGAAATTAGTGTACTTTGTCATTGCTTACAGAGGATTTGTGCTGCAGGCTTAAACGTACCTACTCTCTGCCCCTGGAGACTTTTTAAAGGAAAAATTATTGTAATAAATAATAGACAAAACATTCGTCTTGCCATCAGTATTACATTCCTCAACCTGAAGTCAGAAATTCTTTCAAAGCCAAGTTCACCAATAATAATTTGGAGGTTGCCAAAGATTTTTATAACATTTAGAAATAAATAAGAAGATGTATTTTACATCATATATTATCTTAAAAAAGAAATTCTACCAAAGTAGTAATGAGCAATATCACTAGTTAGCAAACACGATACCCAATACCTATTCCATACCAAGCACTGTGCAGAAATTTCACTGATACCATCTCAGTGGAACAGATAATTCCTAATTGCATAGTAGCAACAGCAGCCTCTCCATTCCAAATCAACATGGAAGGTTAAGGAACTTTACTGAAGGTCTCACAGCTGCTGAACAGGAAAAATTTAGATCCCAAATTATACCCAAATCCCTAGTCTTTCTCATTATACTACTTAGGTTCTCTAAGCCTCATTATCTACAAAAAAGAATGAAAGAATGGTGCTTCTGATCATAATTAAAAACAGGGAGGAGATTTACAACCCCATGATTAACAACTGAAATCTGAGCCACTGTCTCAAGGCAGGGTTGCACTGGGCTCAGAAGTATAAAGAGACCCAGAAAGAGTTGCAACTTGCTGGGCGCTGGCACTGTCCACACAAGTCGCGCAGAGAAGGTCCTCGATGGAAGTTGACAGTCCCTGTACAGTTGGCGAGAAACGGATTGGAACCAAGGACCCAGGCACTGGAATCTGTGGCCAAGAAGAACCTACACACACACAAGCCAAAGCTTCTGAATGTTAGTAACTGTCTGTTGGTGACAGGGTACTAAACTCTGACCACACGCAGCATCAAACTCCACAAGGCCAAGCAGACCCAGCTGGTACAGAGCGACTGGAAGCTGAAGGTGTGAATTTAGACCACTACTGAGTAGAGAAATAGTCAGGATCTGGACAACCATGTTTGACAATACTCATGGCTCACCTTGATCAATGACACCTTTGTACAAGTGTGGAAAAATACCCCTGGGGTAAAGATGACTCTGAATAAAGCCTAGCACAGCTTAAAGCAAGCCCAGAAAAATACCCCTGGGGTAAAGATGACTCTGAATAAAGCCTAACACAGATTAAAGCAAGCCATGAAGGAATTAGGATGATCCACCAGACATTTAACAGCCTTCCAGAACGAAAGCTGACATCTTTCATAAAGACAATAAAATACAAAATAATAACTGAACAATCAAAATTCCAAATACCAGTATTAAGCTTAAATTATGTACATCCTCCTAAAGAAGAAAATCACAAGCCATGATCATGAGAAAAATTTGTCAATGAAAACAGATTCACAAATGACAAAAGGAATGAAGAATCTGCAACCAATTCTGCAATTACACTGATAACAAAACAGACAAAGACCGCTGAAAAAAAGGAAGAACTTGTAAGCTAACTGTCCCATGAACGTAAACACCAAATTAAATATTGTTCAGTCTCATCCATCAAATTTAAAAAATGGGAAGCATGATATATTTCAGGTTTCCAAAGTATTTGAAAAACAATCCTTTAGTATTTGAAAAACAATCCTTGTAATTCAGCATATTAACTGAATAAAGAAAAAATATTGTGCTTATCTCAGTAGATATAAAAAAGGCATTTGAAATTTTTCAATATTCATTCCTAGTTTGATAAAATTTCTTACCAAACTAGGTTTTTAAAAGACTTCAATCTGATAAATTACATTTATGAAAAAACCCTTTATGTAATGTAAAAACTGAATTCTTTTCCCTAAAATTTTAAATTAGAGCATATTCACTCTTACCTCTTTTATTCAAAATTGTTCTAAGGAGTCTGGGTTCCTAGCCAATGTAGTAATTTAAAAAATAAAAAACCGTATAGACAGTAGGGAAGATTTTTAAAAGTCATGCACATTAAATTTGCAAGAAAGTTACTAGAACTACTAACTGAGTTGATATAATTGTAGAATACAATTCAAGATTTAAAAAAGCAACTAATAACTTTTACTAGTAAGAAAAACAATAGATATTGAAAAAAATTAAATACTGCCTAAGATAGAGTCAACAAATATAGAAAGCTTCTGGATAAATTTTGTAAAATATTTGCACTTCTTATACACTTTGTCTCACTCACTTTTCTTTTCACTGGTACAAAATACCTGATGCCCACAACTAAAGGAAAGAAGTTTATTGTGGCTCATGTTTCAGTCCATAGTTAGCTGGCTTCAAGGCAGGACAGCGTGGTACAGGGACCTGGTGGAGGAAGAGCTGTTAACTTCATAGCAGACAGAAAGCAGTCAAGGGAGGAGCTGAGGAAGGAGATAAACCCTTCCAGGTCACATCCACCAGACCCCACCACTCAACAGCAAGTCAGCTACAAAGCCCCCATAACCCAATCACCTTCCAAATACATGAGGCTTTGGGGGGTGTTTTAGGTATAAACCATAACACACTTCCAGTGTCAAACTTCTGAAAGAAGTTTAACAGTAGATCATGGATTGGAAACCTCAGTATTTATTGTTAAAGTGCTACTTGCACTTCAGTTGCTCTATGATTTTATCACAGTTACAAGCCAACCCCAGTTTTCCTCTTACAGAAACTGATAAGACTGGACCAAAGCTTATATGGAAATACAAAGGACGAGTAGAACTAAATTTTTTTCAAAAGCATAAATTTGGAAGACTCACATGACTGTATTTACAGACTTGGCCATATAGAGCTACAGAAATAAAAGCTGTGTTGTATTGACATAAGAATAGAATTTAATCAATGGAACAAAATAGAGATTCCAGAAGTAAATAAATAAGTGCTTTTCCCCCATCTCCATCTCCTTTTATGGTCAACTGGTTGTTGACAACGAAGTCAAAGGAAGATGTCAAAGGAATCAATGGAGAAGAGGCAGCATTTTTATCAAATGGCTCTGAGGCAGTAGGATGCTTGTGTTCTGGAAAGAGGGCTCAACACTCAGTTACTTCAGCATAGACTTTGTATTGTCTCACCAGTGCGAGAAACTGAACAAATAAGTAAGATCCAAAATGTACAATAGATACTGGAAATAGAGAAGAAGCTGTTCTAAAGAAAAGAAAACCTGTAGTGGGAGAATGGGGAAAGGAAGGAAGAGAAAAGGGGAAAAAGAAAAAGAAAAAGAAAAAAGGCAGTTAAAATAGCTATAACAGCTAGTATCTTTTAGTGCATTGGAAAATTTGTGTTGATATTGTTTGGACAATATTTCATGCCTATATCTTGTACTCTGAAAAACTATTATGAATATAACAAAACACAGTGAATTAATTATTTTTACTCTACCACTAGCCTGTTTTGAAACTGTTTTATTGTTATTTTTAACTTCTTCTCTTTAAAATAAAAAAGAAATAACTGAAAATGTACCTCAAACCTAAATGTTGTGTCCAGTTTATGACTTTGCCCTCTTTAGAGGTAGTGAAGATTTTCTAGAGGACACAAAAAGACCAAAGATAAAGGCCAAATAATGAATAAAACTTGTCACAATTAAAACCTCTGTTCTTCAAATGAATCTTAATGAACAAAAAAATGCAAACCCAAGGAATATAAGAAATTATTTATATTAACTGTGTCAAATGACTTGTACCTAGAATAAAAAAGGAATTTTGAGACTTAAGAATAAAAAGTCAAGATCCACTAAAATACTGGGGAAAAAGTAGAACAGTTTGTTTAAGAAGAATATGATTTGTCAATAAGCTCATGAAAAGACCCTCACCTTCACTTATTAATCAGGGAAATGTGAATTTAAAATCACAAAGAGATACTACTACATGTTCTCAAGAATGACTAAAATTGTAAAGATCAATTATAAGAAGTATTGGCAGGAATATGGAGAAACCAGATGTGTGTTCATTGTTGATGGGAACATATATGCATGTAGGTGTACACACACACACTCACACTCACACATTCACATGCACAGAAGGTGTGGGGAGCTGCTGAAGCTGGAGATTGTTCACAGGTGAGGCCCAAAGCAAGCACATCCCTGAACATGGAGCACCTGAGATGAGCCACATGAACAATCTGTTCCAGCTCTGAGAATGCAAGGCATCTGAGGTGAACCAGGCAAACAAGTTGTTAGGTAGAGGGATTTCAACTGACATCAACTTCCTGAGTATATAAATAAATGCACAGCAGTCATTGGGTGGTTCTTTCTCTCCCATCAGGAGAGAGGGCTCCACCTGACCTCTGCTTTCTGCATTCTGATTCTTGTCTTCATTTCTTCATCTTCCACCATCCTCCCCCCAAAAAATCTGAGAGCTTGCACTGGACAAGCAACAAGGAAGTTGTGTGAGAAAGGGACCAACTGTAAGACATGCAGGAAAGACATTATGTTGAAACCAAATCTCCTCATACTTTGATCCTGGAATTTGAGGAAATCGATTTATCTTCTTTAAACCACTCAACCTGCAGACTAATACACATTCCTACAAGAGTACTGGCATAATTAAATGAAATTATGAATCTTAAGGACACAGAAAATATCAACTTGTTACTTTTTACCTTCTTTCCCCAGGGACTAGGAAAACCCACATTTGAATTAACTGAGACCCCTATGATTCCTCTCCAACAACTGGGGAATTTTCTGAACCATTCTGTTCTACCTTTAGATTCAACCCACCTACATGATTCTAGTACCACCTTTAATATAAATGAGATTTTAGCAAGTTTGATTTTTGTCTAATATGATGCTAAGTATTAAAATGCTTGAGTACATAGTCACATAGAAAAATGAACAATAAACCCATTCCTTCTCCAAATGTCCCCCTGGCCTCTCTTCTGACACCTTTAGACTTCCCCAGGATCCAGAAGCCAGATCACACTTGTAAAAGTGAAGCCTTTTGTCCTGATGAGCCACAGCCCTATACCATACCTGCAATTAGCAATTCTGAATTTCACTGATATTTAAGGGAGTGCTTTCATAATATGGAGGCAGAAAATAAGAATAAATATTTCGAGACCAGCATGATGGCACACACCTGTAATCCCAACACTTGGGAGGTTCAGGCAGGAGGATTGCTGCAAGTTTGAGGTCATCCTGGGCTACAAAGTGAGTTCAAGGTCAGCTGAAGTGCATAGTGAAGCCCTGTCTCAAAAAGGCAAAAATAAATAAATAAACCATTTTTAAAGCACAGAGTTGATTTTTAGTGTGTACATGTGTTACTATGAAGAACAGAGTTTCTTTGGTGTGTTGACAATATATTTCAGAGGATTTCTCCTGCTGACGTTGCAATACAGTATAATAATGTTGTGTGCATTTAAACTGTAAATCTAAGCATGGGGCAAGACTCACAGCAGGTGACTTGGAATCAATGCTGAAACAAGTGAGAGTATTTCTGTCAGCCACATCATTGCTCTCCCCATTGCAATGTCATTTAATTACATCAGATGGTTTATCAGATATGATGAATTTGGGGGAGGCACCAAGGGCATTTTCTGTGGCTTTGCAGGAAAAAACGAAGAACTGCAGACCGTAGTGTGTGTGGTACAAGGCTTATTTTAATCAGCATCACTGTTAACTGAGTCTAGTTTGGAAATGCACTGAAGCTCACCCTGGTGTCTCAGAAAGAGGCTTCTTCCTGTGTTGTGACGCAGACCACCCCTTGGGCTTGGCATGAAAGTGCTTCCCACTTGCTGGAGGCTCAGAGCATGCAGAGCAGAAGCAAAGGCAGACTCTTGGAAAGAGAAGTATGGGAAGATTTCAAAGGTTGAAGTTTGAAGACATGTGTGTGAGGAAAATTAAAAACATCTTTAATACCGGTGCTCGTCATTATTTTCATCACCACAGCATCGTCCCCCTCAATGATACAGTTTTATTAGTCCAACGTATTATTTTATGCACAGGGATTGCAAAACACAGCAAAAGTGATCGCTTCCTCTAAAAGCTTATCATCATCTAGTACAGAAAGCAAGGCATATAGCTGAAGGATGGTGTTTTTTCCTTGCTGCTAATGTGAGAATGTGGACTGAAGTGATTATGTGCAGAACTAAAAGTTATGCAGTGTTGCTTCTGCTCCCAGCTGTGTACATACAGCTCACAGGAGAAGAGCAGGGCTCTCTCAATTCTACTCTCTCAATTTTAAAATGACTAGATTAAATGTTGGGAAAATTAATTAATGTGTTCAAGTCATTCAGTACAACACCTATTATATATAAACTATAAATGAAAAATAACTTCAAAACAAATATATTAAATGTGCCAGAGAGCTAATACAGGCAAGCAATTCTGTAGATAAATTTGGAACACAAACAGAAGTCACATCCTGGAAAGTTTGAACTCTTTTTTTTTAAAAACACCAAGAGATTTTAAAAGTATGTCAGCTTGGTTATATCATATGGAAGCAGGAAACAGAAAACACAACAGAAAATTTTAGTTTTCTTTTTTTAATGGGCAAAAGAAAGACAGACACAGTTAAAAGTATTTCCAAAAGAATATGTGTAATCTTGAGGCTTAAAGTAGTCTCCTTAAGAGGCATGATTTAATGACAGAATTATATTTCCTTTTCTTGAATTATTTTGGGACACAGGTTTTAGCTAAAGGAAGATTTCCTTTTTCTTTCTAAGTCCATCTAATAAAATAATTTTATGAGGGAGTACATATACAGTTCAACAAACCTTAAGATGCAAACATCAGTCTAAATATTATCAGGAAAAAATTCTTTACTTAATTTCATCTTAATATTTATAAACTATTACTCATACTGGATTCACAAAGTTCAGCAAACTGAATCTCTTTCCTTTACTTATTTCAAAGATTTCCTGTGACTCATCTTATTTTGAGCCTATTTTAAGAGAAGTGTATTAAAAAATTAATTCATCCAGGATCAAAGTTGGCACATGACTCCATCAGTCCCTTGAAGTGACCTGCCCACTGCTTTCATCACAAGATGATTCACATTGAGAGAAACCAATTGTGATCTGAGTTCTCCTATTATAGATGTCAAAAACAGTTTTCATTCTTTCTAAAAGACAATATTACCAAGCTTCATGTAGGCAAAAATTCTCATGCAGGTGCAAGCTATGATAACATCAGTTCATAAACACAGCCATTGTCATCTTAGCGACAAATGATGTGTTGAACCACGTGCCACACCATACCGAGGCATGGGATGTCACGTCCACAGAAGGGCACTCAGCAAAGCTGCTCAGGCTTTTGTGGGAAGTGGGCCTTGCTACCAGGTCTGACAGTGAATAGGAGCCCATTCTCCATGCTGCAGTCACACTGTACACAGAATCTGAGGTTGAACTTAAGATGTTATCAAGTATGAGGCTATAAAAGAATGGCATTGCTCAATAGAGCTGCAAGGTGGCAGGAAGGAAGACACAGGAGAGACAGTAGGGACACTTGTGCCTTTATTTTATGAGAGTAACCCAAGACATTGCCTAAGGTGCTGGAAAAGATGATAAAAGCTTTGTATAGTAATACAGGTTATATAATGAGTGAGACAAGAGAAAGGTAAATGTGTAGTAGTGTTAGTGAATTGAATTGTATGCACTCATAGCAGGGAGTTGTTAGCCTCTATTTAAAACTTTACAGTAGAAAATATGTTAGTGTTTGGAATGGTAATGATGAGTGGTAGAAGAACTGAAAATAGAAATGGTTTAGGTTTTATCTCTGGCTAGTATTTGGTGGCAAAAAGGGTAAAAAAGATAACTGGCTTAGTTTTGGAGATATCTCAATTATACAATATATATCATACTCTTGGGAATATTATATATATACTCTTTGGAAAACAACAAAACAAATATATATATGCAATCTTATTGTCTGTACATTGATTGAAAAATAATAGAATCTCAGTATCTTACATACATGAGGCCATAACAAGAAAAACACAAGAAGCATCTGACAATTATGACTGCTGAATTTATGAGTTTTAAATATGAAACCATGATTTCTTTTACCACAGTAGCTGTGCAGATGGGTTGTACAGCTGTTATTAAATTTCCCCCTTCTTACAGATACATGATGCATTATTGGCTCCCCAAAATACAATTTGTTAGTCAAAAAACATGGGCAATTCGTAAGTGACCAAGCAAAATCTTTGACACAGGTCTCTGATGTCAAAACCACGTTCCCAATTTTGACTGAAATTTTTAACTTTTCCTAGACTTCAATAAGATTACTTTTCTCCCCTGGAATGTGGTATTGAGTGCTTGTTTATCAAAAATCCTTGTGTCACCAAAGACTGAAAAGTAAATTGTCTTATCAATACCTTAGAGAGAAAAAAAGTAACATGAATGAATTGTCTATGATCCAAGTCCATGTCTTTTCATCTCTGATAAAATATTAGAGGCCCTGGTATCCCCTCTGAAACCACAAACCCAAAGACCTGGACTACTTGCCTAGGTGCTGCTATAAACATGGGTGCACACATATTGCTGTGACATAACTCTTTCAATTTTTCTGGGAAAATACCCAGAAGGGGAATAGCTGGATTGAAATGGATTTCCAATCCTAGTTTTTTGAGGAAGCTCCATACTGATTTCCACAGTGGTTGCACCAGTCTACACTCCCACCAACAGTGGAAAGGGTTCCTTTTACCCCACAGCCCCTCCAACATTTGTTATCAGTTGATTTCTTGATGGCAGCCATTCTTTCTGGAGTGAGATGGAATCTCAATGTTGTTTTAATTTGCATTTCTCAAAAGACCAGTGATTTTTAGTATTTCTTCATGTATTTATTTGCCTCTTGTATATCTTCATCTGAGAATTGTGTGTTCATCTCAGATGCCCATTTTTGGATTGGGTCTTTGAATTTTGGAGACATGATGTTTTTCAATTCTTTATATGTTCTGGATATAAGTCCTTTGTCTGAAGGATAGTTGGCTAAAATTCTTCCCTATTCTGTGGGCTTTCTTTTCACTTTATTGGTGATTTCTTTTGAAGTGCAAAAGCTATTTAATAAAATGAGATCCCAGTTGTTGACTCTTTGAAGTACTTCTCATGCAGTTTGCATTTTATAGTCTTTGCCTACCTCTATGTTTTCAAGATATTTACCTACCTTCTTTCCCAGTAAATTTAGTGTTTCTATTTTAATATTTAGATCTTTGACGCATTTTGACTTTAGTTTAGTGCATGGTAATAGACACAGGTCTAGTTTCATTCTTCGGCATGTAGAAAGCCGATTTTTCCAGCACCATTTATTGAAGAGGCTATCTGTCTTCCAATGAACACGTTTAGCCCCTTTATCAAATATAAGGTGGATGAGTGTCTTTGTATTTGTATTTGCATCTTCCAATCTGTTCCATTGATCCCCAGATCTATTTTTTGCCAGTACCATGCTGATTTTATCACTGTAGCTTTGTAGTATAATTTCAAGTCAGGGATTGAGATGCCTCCTGCCTTGCTTTTGTTGCCTAGAATTGCCTTTGCTATTCTAGGTCTCTTCTGTATCCAGATGAATTTGAGGAATGTTTTCTCTAGATGTGTAAGGTATGTTAGTGATATTTTGATTGGGATTGCATTAAATCTATATAAAAGTTTTGGGAATATGGCCATTTTCACAACGTTGGTTCTCCCTAACCAAGAGCAAGGGATATCTTTCCATTTTCTAACATCTTCTTCAATCTCCTTTTTTACAGTACTACAGTACTATAGTTTTCAGCATATAGGTCTTTTACATCCATTTTCTCTGTGTTTTCCAACCTATTTGAGTAAAGATTTTCAAAGTAGGTATTCATGATCTTTTGAATTTCCATTGGATCTGTAGTAATTTCTCCCTTTTCATTCCTTATTGCATGAATTTGAGTTTTTGCTTTCTTTTTCTTCATAAGTTTGGCTAGAGGTTTTTCAACTTTGTTTAATCTCTCAAAGAACCAGCTCTTTGATTCATTAATTCTTTGTATTGCTTTCTTAGTCTCAATTGCATTAATTTCTGCTCTGATCTTTATAATTTCCTCTCTTCTATGAGCTTTGGGTTTGACTTGCTCTCCTTTTTCTAGAAGCTTGAAGCAATAGGTTGTTTATTTGTGTTTGTTCTGTTTTCTTGATGTGGCAATTTATTGCCATATATTTTCCTCTTAGGGCTGCTTTCATTGCATCCCACAAGTTTCAGGACATTGTATCTGCATTTTCATTGCCTTTTAAGTATTCTTTAATTTCTTTTTTAATTTTATCTGTAATCCATTGGTTGTTCAAGAGGTTATTTAATTTCTGTGTGTTCACGTAGGTTTTGTAGTTTCTTTTACCATTAATTTCCAATTTCAGTGCACTATGATCAGATAATATGCATGGGATAATTTTAATTCCTTTGCATTTACTTAAGCATGTTCTATGGGCTAATATATGGTCTATTTTAGGACCGTCCCATGTGTAGCTGAGAAAAATGTGCATTCTGCTGCTGTTGGGAGGAACACTGTAAACATCTACTAAGTCCATCTAAGCTCATCTTAACTTGAGGGTTCATGCTGAAAAGTCTGCCATGATTCTAATGGTCTTTCCTTGATAGATGAGTTGTGTCTTTTCTCTAACAGATTTTAGTATTCTGTATTTAATGCTGTATGTCTGGGATCTTAATTATTATATGTCTGGGTGTAGATTTATTTTGGTTATGACTGTTTGGTATTCTATATACCTCATTTATCTGCATATCTGATTCTTTTTTAAGTCAGTTGCGTAGACTTCTGCTTTTTCATTGACACCTATCAGTCTTATATTGGTTCTCTTTACATCATCTTGAAGCTGGTGAATTGTTATTTTATGCTCCCTTGTTATTTTTCCAGGTTTTTTCCTTTCATGATCACTAGCTGTGATCTTGTCTGTGAGGTCTGAAAGTCTATCCTCAGCTTCATTTAAAAAGTTTTGCCAGCTTTCAATGGAGTTATTTCCTAGATAGCTCCTTGGTTTTTTCTTCATGCATTCTATTTGCTTCCTAAGTTGCTCATTCAAGGTTTCCATCATTTTCCCATGCTCCTCTGCTTTTTTATCTATGTCTTCTCTAGCTATGCTGAGTAATTCCTTTACTAAAGTTGTCATTTCTTTCTTTACCTGAGAGATTATTTCTAATCTGATTTCCTCTATGGCTTCATGGAATTGTTTCTTTATTTCACTTGCTATCTTTTCAGAAATTGCAGGTTTGTGACTTTCAACATCCTCTGTATCAGTGTCCCCTATACTTCTTCCTAATGGGCTGGACATTTGTGATTGCACCTGGATTCCTCCTGCAAGTCCTTTTGGGTGAGTCTTATATTCTCCCTAGGCTGACTAGTCTGGAGTATTAATGTAAGCCAACCCTTAGCTTCTATTTTTACTGTGGTTTTAGTCTGTTTCACACTGCCAGATTTAGCTGGTTGTATTGTGTGCCTCAGCTGGAACCCACTGTGTCACAGAGGGTCTCCTAGGCCCTTTCAAGTTTCTCCAGGTTGGAGGAGGCCTTGTCAACCCTCTTCTCAACCCAACCGGTGTTTACTGTATGGAAGAAGGACTCACCCACACTTTTGCCGGGCTTCCAAAGTCCTGCAGGTGAAGGGGAGGGCTCATTGCTACTCCTGCTGACCCACTGAGGTCCTCTACTTGAGGGGGAAACTTACCATACAGTCGCAGGCCCACTGAGGTCCTCTGTGTGGGTGAGGGGTTGCTGAGACTTCCACCAGCCCACTAGGGTCCTGCAGGTAGTGGACAAGATGCTGATTGTCCCTGGGCTGTTGAAGACACAGGTGTGGAGAGGGAGATGCTGCCGTCAATGATCTGCAGGTTGCATAGGTCTCCAGGGTGAGGGAGTTGCTGCCGGGGTGAAGGTCCAATCACCCCACTGCAGAGGTCTCCAGGGTGGGGGAATAAAAAGTATTTCTTTAAATAGGAAAGAGATTCATCCTTTTTCAAATGATGCACCTAATGTCAAGTGTGTCTTTTATACATGTGATTCATCTTAATTCAAATTGGTCACAATTCAAGTGTTTAATGGCCACTCTGTTTAATAGCTATCAGGTTGGACAGCATGAGGACTCCAGATACTTCAGCTTTTGGATTTAGCAAACCCCATATCCAAGCCTGAAAAGACAGAGCAGAGAAACAGAATAATACCAAACAGTTCAGAAGCAGATATTTGTCAAAGTATCAAATTAATTCCTCAACAAAGTGCTGTCTGTATCATTTTCATAAAGGAAAATTATTTTAAATGATGCCAATTGTCCTACCAGATATTCTCTTTCTTCTTTAAAAAAAAAAAAAGCCAGGTGTCATGGTGCGCATCTGTAATCCCAGCACTCTGGGAGGCTTGGCAACTTAGTGTAACCTTACTTCAACATAAAATACTCAGAAAGGGCTGAGAATGTCTCACAGTGTGAAGGCCTTCAATTTAATCCCCACTACAACATACACAAAATTATTAAGTTTTTGAAACACAGTATCTGACATACAACCCTAGCTGATATTTCTGCTTGGTGTTAGTAATGAAGTAGTTATCAAGAATATGATTGCGATAGGGACAAGATGGCAGAAAGGTAAACAGCAGGGTAAGTGGCCTCCCTGAAAGATACCATCCAGATGCTGGAATATAGCAACACAGGGAAGACAAGAAGGAGGAAGGCAGGTCCTCTGGACCCAGGAAGAATCTAAAGCAAGAATTGAAGCCCACAGAAAGAGTGGAAAGAGGCACTTAGACAAGGAGGGCGTTGACTGGCGGCTCCTCTGCCAGACCCACTCTGTGAAAGGAGCTGCTGGAACCTTGAGATGCACAGTCAGAGAGCTACAGCCACAGCTGCAGTGACCACCCTGGAGGTCTCTGCCCAGAGAGACGGCATTAGAGGAGAGTGATGGTGGACAGGGGGAGCAGACCTGGAGAACTGGACTGGGGGATGGTGAGCAGACCCTGAACCCCCACGAGGGAGAGAGAGGGACTGGTGGCCATTTTGGGGCTGGAACCACTCCTGGTTGGGCACGGTTCCATGGAGGTCACTCCAACTGAGCCCCAGAGGGTCCTGGTGGGTGACCAGCTTGGTCTGGAGACCACGGCTCCACGTGTGCCCTAGGGGTGATAGTGGGAGATTCGTGGATAACCGGCCCAGGTTCCCAGGCTGCAGCCCTGCCCACACACACTGACATCAGGGAGCCAAGGTGGGCTGGGGAAAGGCAGCAGACAGTGCTGTAACAGTGTCACCAGTGGTAAACATCAGATATCCACAATCAGCACTGGCTAGAAGAACCAGTCTAAGAAATTATGGACAATGCAAGTAATGCCAAAATCCCCAGTACACACTTGTCCAGAACAACCCAGGAATATGTCAAGACAAAGAAGCAAAAGGCAGTCTCTGGCCTCCAATCCAAGCAGAACAAACCCAGGAGAAGCAAATGCAGAAGAGGTCGGGAGTCCCACAACTAAAGTCTCTGAGGTTATAACAATTGAAATAAAGAAACAACTTCATTTGGCTATAAAAGAATTTAGAACAGAAATACTAACTCAACTAAAAGAAGAAATGAAAAACATAATAAAAGAATTGCTAGGCATCTCTAAAGGAGACATAGATGAAAAAATGCAGCATAGGAAAATGAAGGAAACCTGGAATGAACAATACAAAAAAGATTTAGAATACATGAAACAGATTCACAGAGAATACCAGGAAATCAAAAACTCCAATGAAAGTTGACAAAAATACCTGAAGGAAACTAAAGATAAACTTTCAAACCTTGAAGACAGGTTTGCAGCTTGTGATCATGAAAGGAAAGATCTCTTAAAAATAACAAGAAACCTGGAAGTAACAATACAATGGCTGCGAGACAACCAGAAGAAATATAACTTAAGAATAAAAGGTGTGAGTGAAAAAGCAGGGGTCAATACAAAACAAATTAAAAG
>RJWM01028573.1:0-25475 GCA_004363535.1 Dasyprocta punctata
AAAAAACCAAGAACAGGGTAAACTGAGGTTGACTAAACAAAAATAATAAAGAAGAAAATCAAATTCAGTAGTTAAAAGGAAATAGAAGTTTCTACACTCACTGAATCAGTTAGCTCATGTAATTATCCATGTACATATCAAGAATCTGTCTTACATTAATTTGAGACTGTGTTCCCATATAGTCCTACACGCAATATTACGTGTAATCTCTAGTATCTGTTAACATTTTTACCTTGGGCTAATAGTGCTAACCCAAATAAAAAGAAAGAAATTAAGTGCATATTGTTGTGTATAAAGTTTTTGAGAACATTTTCTCCTATTTTTTACATATAAGTAGATGAAATATACAACCTATCAATGCTTAGAGACATTTTGTGGTATGAGAACACTAGATAGGTAATTTATAGATTCTATGTGTTGTGTGGACCTTTACTACAAAGTTTTACACATCATGGACTATGCTAGGTTTCCATCAGTTATATAACAAACTGCTGCATGCTTAGTGCTTTAGGACAACGTTTATTTATATCAAGACTTTTCTATAGATCTAATGTCTGAAATGGACTTGCTAGACTAAAATAACTCCTTCTTCCATCTTTAAAGGCAGCAATAGCTCTTTTACATTCATCCTTCAGAACTCAAATTAATTTTTATTAAATTTGGGCCACATTATTAATGAAGAATAAGCATCTCATCCCCTAATTTTTAATTTAATTATGTCTAAAAATATCTCTTTAGCCTTGGAGAATAACAAGGGTCACGTTGCGACATTTTGGTTTAACAGTGATGGTGGTGGTTGAGGAGGCTTTATTCTGTCTACCACATATGCTTGTCTGATTTTTTGTTGATATGCAAAATGGTATAGCTAGAGCAAAAGACACTGATACTAACACGCTACCAATGAAAAAGCAAAAATATATCTTATGTACATATATCTATGTGTGCATTTGTGTGCATGTATATGTACATTTTATTTCCACGCATATAGAAGAGAGAAAAGGGAGGGAGGGGAAGGGAAGGGGGAGGGAAAAACAGAAAGAGAAAGAGAACACTTGCTTAACAATAAAGCATTTTAAGCCCTTAACCTGCTATTACTTTTAACATTCATTTCTGAAAATATTTGCCACTAAGAAAAGTCCCTATTTCCACCAATAATAAGACAAACCTGGGAAAGGGTATTCAAGAACATAATTATTAGAGAGAATGTACAACAGACAAGGTACGATATTCTTGGGGCCATATGTCATGGCATAGTTCTCCATAAAGGCTTAGCATATTCAGATTGAGTCATATTACTCAATTCTGTGACTGTTGTTCAAGGGGATTGCAGTAAAAAAAAGAATAGGGCTCCTGTTGAAGGATCCAGAGTTTGTTATTCCTCCATTTTTAGCTACCTTCCCTTCCTACATCATCTACAAACAAACAGCCAGATATTTACCACCTTGGAAAAACAGTTCCCACCACAATATTAAAAAATTTCCATACTATTAATATACTTAGGAGTTTGAAATGTTTGACTGGACGGCCTTGATGAACAAAGCAATAATTTGTTCTTCTGTAAAATGGTTTTTCTAGATATCAGTCAAACTTGAAGTTTCTTTTAGGTCCCTAGTTATGGGCATTGAATTTTTTTTTCATTTAAAAATAAAGACATGCTATGCACATGTACCAAATCTCCACAATGAATGTAATCATTATGAACCAAAAATATGTACATGTTTAATTAATAAAAGTTAAAATTTTAAAAAGTCTTAAAAATTACCAATACTATCATTGTTACTAAATGGTAGTAATAGAAATTTACTATGATCTAGACATATAATTCAATCAAATATGTAATAATTTCTCCTAAAAACAAAAGGGAGGCATTTTTATTTTTATTTTACATGTATACAGTGTACATGCTATGCTTTGCTATACATATATGATAAAAGGATTACTTGAGGTGACCTAATTAACATATACATTAACTTCTGTTGGTATCTCTTTATGTGTGTGTGGGGGAGGTCTGTATGGGTGTGTTTCAAAGGCAACTATGACCTACTTTATTAGCATATTTCACTATACATCACAGTATTAGTAACTGTAGTCATTTGGCTCCTTCAGCTTGTTTGTCTTAGAAAGTATTTCATCTTAATTTTTTTTTTTAACCTTAATTTTCAAAGTATGCCTTTACTGAGTGTAAACTTCTTTGTTGGAAATTTATGTGCTGTTTTGTTTTGTTTTTGTTGAGCACTTTCAATGTGTTTCTCCCTTCTGGTCTGCAACGTTTCTGCTGAAAAGCCTGTAAACAGTCTCATGTAGGCTACCTTGTATGAAGCAAGTCATTTTTATTTTACTGTGTTCAAAGTAACCACTGTGTCTTTAACTTTGACAATTTTATTATAATGTGTCTTCCTGTGGGTTTCTTTAGATTCATCTTATTTGGTATCCTTTGGTCTTTATAGATCTGGATTTCCATTTCTTTCTCCAGACATGGAAAGTATCAGCTATTATTCTTGAATTATGTTTCTTTCCCTTTTCTGTTGCCAATCTGAAAATATATAGTTCCCTGTATGATGTACTGCAAGCCCCTTAAACTTGCTTCATTTTTTTTCTATTTCCTGATTTCCAGTGACCTTTCTTTGAGCTCACTGATAGTTTTCCATGTGATCTTGTTGCTTTTGAATACTATTTTTGGTTATTTTTTGTTTTATTTTGTTTTGTTTTTTGAGACAGGGTCTCGCTCTGTAGTTCAGACTAGACTTGAATTTACTGTGCACCTCAGGCTGACTTCAAATTCATGGTGATCTTCTTGCCTTAGGCTCCCAAGTGCTGGGATTACAAGCATATATTTAATTTTCAGTTCAGCTATTGTATTTTTCACCTCTATGATTTCTGTTTGCTCCTCCTTATATATTTGTATCTCTTTTTTGAAAGTACCAGTATTTTCATGCATTTCTCTTCTGACTTTAGTGGACCTCTTCATGACTATTTTTCTGAATTCCTTGCTGAGTAAATCACATCTTCATTTCATTGGAATCAATTTCTGAGGATTTACCTGTACTTTAATTTGGAACACAATTCTCTTGGCACCCTGTGTTGTTTTAGGTATAGTTGATGGAAAACGTCTCCATCTAGTCTTCTCAGACTACTCTCAGTTGGACCACGAACCTCTCCTATCAGCCCTGCCAGAGGTTCTTGGTGCTTTCCTAATTTTTTTGTTAGTCCAAATAGTTGCTCCCCTTCTTAATGTCTCTCAGGAAGTTAGTGTATGCTAGTTCTCCAACACAGACAAAATAGAAGCCAGTATTTTGAAATGCAACTAGAAATTTTCGGGTGTTTTATGTGTGTTTCATTTCCTTCTATCTTCAGCAGAAAGAGGAGAAATTGAATTCCCCTTCATTTTGCACTAAGTCAAAGGGAGAACCGCTGCATCCTCATTTAGGCTGCAATGGATTTGGGGCCAAGAATCTACCAGAGAGAAATGACTTAGGAGCAAGACTGTTGGATGGGAACTGCAAACTTAAGAGTTTCCTGTGTTTACCCAAATTTCTCTAAGGGAAAAAATCTGAATACCTGTACTTATTGCTGGAGTGAGCCCAGGAAAGCATGAGATGTGCTCACACTATTTTTCCAGTTCATGGAGGTCTGGTATTTATCTGCCCCTTCAACTCCCACATTTAAGCTAAAAAAAAGTCCCACTATCACATAGCAGCTGAAAAAGTATGCGCACAAACCCCTTCCAGGAGAAATTATGAATTGGATATTTTAGCTCATTTTCTCTAGCCTGATTGTGAGAACAATCAATGCTAAAAGAGTTCTTACATCCTTTCAAAAACACCTCTTCATTCACTGAAGCTCAGGAAAAGGTTCAAAGGCCAAGTTCCATCCAGTCCTACAGCTAAGCAATATAAGATTCAAACTTCAAGTCTAGATTGTTAGATTATTATGTTTGTGATCCGAACTCTTCAATCCTCATGTAAATTCAAGATTCATCTCCATTTTAAATTTCCTGGTGAGTCAGTAGTATGGAGTAAGGTTTGAACACAGCATTTCCAACTTTTCCTTTCAATTCTGATGTGAATGCTCCATCAATTTTCCAGGACATAGTAGTTTCTAATCTAGTTTGGGGGGTTTTAAAGAGATGGTTGATCCTTGTGTAAATGTTTATTCAGGGAGTCCATAGGAGGAAAGTTATGAGATTCTTCCACTGTCTTTCTGACATCAAGCTCCATCCTCACCCCGCTGCATGCTAGTAGGTAGCAGAGTCAGAGTTTTGGCACTTGCAATCTGGTTTCAGAGCCTGATTCTCAATAGCCTTTCTGTTGTTACATGAATAACAGGGTTAAAGAAGACTACAGAGCACCCACTCTTAATTTTGATTTATAATTCTTTAAAGGAACTCTATTACTTTGCCTTGACAGTTAAATGAAGGGAGAACAGAATTCAAGTATTGCCTTTTTGCACACTATAAGTAGACCAAAGGATAGAATTTGACTGTGAAATCTTTGTTCTTCCTCAGTTGTCTAAATGACTTCATAATAAACTAAGCACATATTGACTCACTGTGAGAAATCAATAGCAATTGTACAGTGGAGATTACACCATTCAACAACCCATGTTACATCAATATCTATAGAAACAGTTGAACAATGCAGTGCACTATCTCAAAACAGCTCTGTTGTCATCCCAAAACTGCCCTTTAAAAAAATCTGCTGGGAAGACACAGTAAGCAAGGAGATAAACAGCAAACGATCTCTATCAGCAAAAGATTTCATGTCATGAGTTAATGACACAACATTATTAGAAAAATAAATACTAGTGCTAAAATAAAAATCTCTCATAATTGGATTAGAAAATAAAATCCAAATAATGTTTCATTTTAATATATTTGTAGAATTGAATGTGCATATTTATTTCTAACAACTAGTAAAGACTCACATAAATTTTATTTTCTAAATTTTGAAAAGTATCTAAATATGGAAATTTAAAGAGACTATGGAGATGACAGTATACCAAAAATATTTTTTAAAGAAAAGGAGAAAATCGTGAGTACCTGACTTAGCAAAGCAAGGAAGCTGAAATCTAAATATGTGAGTTTAGAAATGGTGGTATCTTGTAAAAATTCAAATTGCAGAATCCAAGGAAGTTTTAACAATTGTAATCAAGCCAATTTTTTACAGTGCAACTAAGGAGACTAGAACTGGAATTGGTAAATTCCATTAAATATCTTCACGATTTTCTTCTTCTACCCATCAAAAGGTAATTGTTTCATCTGCTACCTAATCCAGTACAGGAATTTTACTTATGGAAAGCTTGAAAAAGGGAGATTGTGAATTTGGTAATATAAGTTAGGGAACAGAAGGAATGTGCTACACTAACAACAGAGATGAAATGATTATCTGCATAGTGGAAAGTAAGGTCTCCTCATTCCCTCACTCAACAGTTTCCCAAACAGTATTACCTAGGGTAGTATCCCTGTAAGCAAAAAGTGGAAAATTATTTTACCATGAAAAATGATTAGCCTGAAAAAATACCTCCAGATAATAATCATGGAGAAGCCAGGGCCCCAGTGAAATGGTAGAATTCCTAGCACTAGTTGTGATGTAAACAGCAGAAATTTTTTCTGCGTACACTTTGGATCTCCCTGAGTAACAGCAAAAAATCCAAGAATCCTGAAATAAGTCAGAGAATCCCCCAATTAAGAAGTCAGAGAACATAGCTGATTAAAAATTTGAAGAAAGAGTGAAAAAAGAGGTGACCAAATATAAATACATACCTGCAAGAACATTTGCATAGATGCCCAAATGTATACTAATATATACTTGTATATAATTATTTTAATATAAGTTTTATATGCACACATAAAACATACATACATAGCATTGATATAATACATGCATGCATATATATATGGAGAAAGAGAAAGAGAGAGATCAAATAACTTCAAGGGGGCAAAGTAGCATTGTGGTCCAAAGATCTACAAGACAATGCATTTAAAAGTAAATTTAGAAATCAAGTAAGTAAAATATTGTGAATTAAAAACAAGATAGGAGTTTTCTTAAATAGATAAGAGAGTAACTTAAAAAAAATGAATCTCTAAAATAGGAAATACTACAAAAGGGTCAAAATATGGGAAATATTACAGAAATGGTTGATTGTTATATAAATAAGTTGTATAAAATTTGACTTCAAGGCTATCACAGAACTTCTTAATATTTTCATTGAGATAAAATCCATGTACAGTAAAAGTCACTTTTATTCAATGTACAATTCGACAGTGTTTAGTGTGTTCACAAAGTTGTACAAAGAACCACTAATTTTACTCCAAAGAGAAAGGCCATCCCAACAATTACTCATTTCCCTCGCCAAATCATTCATTCCGTCCCTCACACTTGGAACTGTATTATGACTACTTACTTTCTAACTCTATGGACTCGTTTATTCTGGACAGATTACAAGATATAGGCATGCATAATTGATCAAATAATATAAGCACAAATTGTTTTTTTCAGTGAACTAAAAGAAATCAGTGGTATAACGATCTTAGCTATCTCCTGTGCATATATAATTTTTTCTTTTCCTTTTTTTTTTGCTCCATTCCTCCATCCCAGTTATTCTTTCCTTTTGAGCAGTTTTTTTTTCCATTACACAATATCTATTGTACATTTTGGAACTTACTTACTTTTTTCAGTTTGTTGTACCAAGGAGACAATAATAATTTAGTTCACTTATGAGTATGATCTCTGGTTATATACATTTGCCTATAAAAGCCTTGACTTTATCCTTCTTTATAGCTGAGTGGTATTCCATTATATAAAAATGCCACATCTTTTTTATTCATTCCACAGTTGATGGGCATCTGAGATGTTTCCAAGATTTAGCTATTATAAATTGTGCTGCAATAAACATGAGTTCACACATATTTCTGTGGTATAATGTTTTTAATTCATCTGGGAAAATTTCCAGAAAGGGAATAGCTGGGTCAAATGGGACCTCTAATCCTAATTTTTTGAGGAATCTCCACACTGATTTTTACAGTGGTTGTACCAGTCTACACTCCTAGCAACAGTGGAGAAGGGTCCCCTTTTTCTCCATATCTCCACCAGCATTTGTTATTGGTTGATTTTTTTTTTTTTTTTTTTTGAGATAGGGTCTTACTATGCAGTTCAGGCTGGCTTTGAGTTCATGTTGTAGCCCAGGCTGGTCTCGAACTTGAAATGATCCTCCCGCCTCAGCCTCCCAAGTGCAGGAATTACAGGCATGCACCACCATGCCTGGGTATTAGTTGATTTCTTGATGACAACCATTCTTTCTGGGGTAAGATGAAATCTCAGTGTTTTAATTTACATCTCTTGAATGACAAGTGACATTGAACATTTTTTCATGTATTTGCTTGCCATTTGTATTTCTTCATATGAGAAGTGTGTATTTATCTCAGATGCTCATTTTAGATTGGGTCTTTGAATTTGGGAGGTTTGATTTTTTTCAACACTTTGCATGTTCTAGATAGAAATATTTTGACTGACGGACAGTTGGCTAAAATTTTTTCCTACTCTGTGGGTTTCCTTTTCACTCTGTTGGTGATTTCTTTTGATTTACTAAAATATTTTAATACAATAAAATCCCAGTTGTACATTCTTTGAAGTACTTCCCGTGCAGTTTGGGTTTTGTTCATGAACTCTCTGCCTACCCCTATGTCTTCAAGATTTCTACCAGTAGATTTTGTGTTTTTGTTTTAATATTTTTATCTTTGATCCATTTTAACTTTAGTTTAGCATGTGATGATATACATAGGTCTATTTTTAGTCTTCAGGATGTGGAAAGTCAGTTTTTCCAGTACTGTTTATTTAGAGTCTCTCTCTCTTCCAGTGAAAATATTTGGCCCCTTTATTAAACATAATGCGACTGAGTATATTTGTATTTGTGCCTGCATCTTCACATCTTTTCCATTGATATTCAGGCCTGTTTTTTGCCTGTACCATGCTCATTTTATCACAGTAGCATTGTAGTATAATTTCAAGTCAGGAACTGTGATGCCTCCAGCCTTGCCTTTTTTGCCCAAGATTGTCTTGGTAGTCTATGCCTCTTCTGTTTTCAAATGAATTTTAGGAATGTTTTCTCTAGATCTGTGAGGTATGTTGATGCTATTATTATCAAGTGTGCATTAAACCTGTGTAACAGTTTTGGGAGTGTGATCATTTTCACAGTGTTCAATCTTCCTTCCCGTAAACAGGGGATATCTTTCCATTTTCTGATATTCTCATCAATGTCTTTTTTCAGAGTGATGTAATTTTCAATGTATGAAACTTTTATTTCCTTCATTAGATTGATTCTTAAGTATTTCAGTTTTTTTGGATGCTATTGTGAAGGATGTGTTTTGCCTAATTTCTATCTGAATGAGTATGTTGTTTGTGTACAGGAATGCTCCTAATTTTTGAGTGTTAACTTTGTATCCAGCTATGCTACTGAATTTGATTATTAATTTTAGAAATCACCTGTTGGATTTTTGGGCTCTTCTATGCAGAATATCATGTCATCTGTGAATAATAATATTTTAATTTCTACCAATCCTATCCTTATTCCTTTTCTCTCCCTTATCTAATTGCTCTGGCTAGTGTTTCCAGAACTATATTGAATAGGAAGGGTGATAGAGGACATCCTTGTACTGTTCTTGATTTTAAATGGAAAGTTTTTAGCTTTTATCCATTTAATATGACATTGATTGGGGACTGGCAAGCACAAGGTCCTGAGTTCAATATAAATAATGTTGGGTGTTGGTTGGTCATAGATGGTTTTTATCAGAATGAGGTAAAGACCATTTATTCCAAATTTCTCTAGTATTTTTACCACAAATGAATGTTGGACTTTATCAAAAACATTTTTTCTGCATCTTTGAGATGATCATGTGTTTTTTTTTGTTTTTGTTTTTGTTTTTGTTTTTGTTTTTGTTTTTGTTTTTTGTCTTTCATTCTGTTAACATGGTGTATTACAATCAGTGATGTGTGTATGTTGAAACATCCCTGCATTCCTAGGATGAATCTCGCTTCGTCATAATGTACAATCTACTTGATAATTTGTTGCATTCTATCTGCTAGCACTTTATTGAGGACTTTTGCATTTATGTTCATTAGGGAGATTGGTCTGTAGTTCTCTTTCTTGGTTGGGTCTTTCTCTGGCTTTGGTTTCAGAGTAATACTTGCCTCTAGGAATGAGTTCGGGAGAATTGTTTCCCTTTCAGTTTCATTAAAGAGTTTAAGGTGCATTGGCATTAAATCTTCTACAAATTTGTTGTACGATTCAGCCACAAATCCATCAGGACCTAGGCTTTTCTTTTTTGATAAATATTTATTTACATTTTCAATTTATTTAACTGATATTGGGTTATTTAAAATTTTTATACCTTCTTGACTCAGCTTTGGTATGTCATACATTTCTAGGAATCTGTCTATTTCTTTTGTGTTTTTCATACTATGTGAAAGATTTTTCTACAGGATATGTAGTGATTTCACACATTTCCTTACTTATTGCTTGAATTTGAGTTGTTTTCTTTCCTGTTTTTCATAAGGTTGGCTAGGGGTTTATCAATTTTGTTTGTTCTTTCAAAGAACCAACTCTTCAATTCATTAGTTTTTTGTATTTTTTCTTGATCTCAATCATGTTAATTTCTGGTCTGATCTTTATAATTTCCTCCCTTGTATGGGCTTTGGGTTTGACTTTCTCTCTTTTTTACTAGAAATTTCAAGTGCAGCATTAGGTTATTTGTGCTCGTTCTGTTTGCCTGGTGTGAGAATTCAGTGCAATAAATTTCCCTCTTAGGACTGCTCTTTTTACATCTCACAGGTTCCAGTACATTGTATTTGCATTTTTGCTTGATTCCAAATATTGTTTAATTTCTTTTTTAATTTCATCTGTGACTCATTGGTAGTTCAGGAGGGTGTTACTTAATTTCCATGTGTTTTTGGAGTTTTTGTGATTTCTTTTGCCATTAATTTTCAATGCTATTGCACTATGGTCAGATAATATGCATGGGATAATTTTAATTCCTTTGCATTTACTTAAGCATGTTCTATGAGCTAATATGTGGTCTATTTTAGAGAATGTCCAATATGCATTTGAGAGGAATGTGTATTCTGATGCTGTTGGGTGGAAAGCTCTGTAAACATCTACTAAGTTCATTTGTTTACAGGTTCTGTTATTTCTTTGCTGATTTATATCTAGTTGATATATCTCTTTGTGACAATGAGGTATTAAGGTCCCTGTTATAATTGTGTTATTGCTTATATGATTTTTTATTTCCATTAATATTTGTCTGCTATAGTTTGATGTTCCCATACTTCATGCATATATATTTATGACTGTTATCTCTTTCTCTTGAATTTTTCCCCTAACAAGTATGTAATGACATTCTTTATCTTTTTTGATCATTTTTGGCTTGAATTCACATTGTTGGCAAACAGAACAGCTACCCCTGCTTTATGCTGGGTTCCTGTTTCATGGAGTACTGTTTTCCATTCTTTGATTTTCAGTCTATCAATTTTTTTTTAGTATAATGTGTTTCTTGTACACAGTATCTTGTTGGATCTTGGTTTTTGATCCTTTCTGCCAGGGTGTTTCCTTTGATTGGTGTATTAAGTCCATTTACACTGATGGTAATAACTGATATGTATTGGGTTATCTTTGTCATGTTATTTTTCTGCTGTTGCTTCCCTACTTTTCCCCTGTTTAATTGTTTGCCTTACTTAGTGCTTTCTTTCTGTGTTGCACTTGGAATTGTGGTCATTTTTATCTCTGTCTAGAATATCCTTCAGTGTCCTTTGTAGTGTCGGTTTGGTGGCCATGAATTCCTTCAGTCGTTCTTTGCATGGAGGTATTTTATTTCTCCATTAATTCTGAATGTTAATTTTGCATGGTACATCAATCTGGGTTGGAAATTATTTTCTTTCAGGGCTTAAAATATTTCAAGCTCTTCTTGATTTGAAGGTTTGTTGTGAGAAGTCTGCCATGTTTCTGTTGGATTTTCCTTTATAGGTGATATGTTTGTTTTCTCTAACAGCTTTTAAAATTCTGTTCTTGTGCTAAGTTTCTGAGCTCTTGATTATTGTATGTCACGGTGTAGATTTATTTTGGTTATGGCTAATTGCAGTTCTATATACCTCACTTATCTGTATGTCAGTTTCTTTTCCCATGCTTGGGAAAGTTTTTGCTCTTCTATAGCTTTTTATGTGATTTGTGTGGACTCCTGCTCTTTCACTGACACCAGTTATTCTTATACGATTTTTAATACCATAATCTTGCAGTTATTGAATTGCTATCTCCTGGTCTTTTGTTATTTTGAGGAGATCTTTCCTTTAATGATCAATAGTCATAATGCCATCTTCAAGGTCTGAAAGTCTGTCTTCAGTTTCATTCATATAGTTTTGCCAGCTTTCATCAGAATTTTTAATTTACTGGATATCTGTTTGAATCCATTTCATGCATTATATTGCTTTACTATGTTGATAATTCACTGTTTTCATCTCTTCCTATCATCGTCTATTTTTTAATCTAGCTCTACTGTAGATTTGCTGAGCAATTCCTTTATAAATGTTGATTTTTTTACCTGAAAGATTATTTCTGATCTTATTCCCCTTACAGCTTCGTGGATTTGTTTCTTTACTATGGCTACTATCATTCAGAAGTTACAGGTGTGTGTCTTCCAATTTATCCTATGTCAATGTCTCCTGGATTTGTTCTTTGTGCAGTAGAGGTCTGAGATTGCATTTTGCTTTTTTGTTTTGTCATTTTATATCTCAAAAACTTTTTTATTTTGTTTTCTGTGATGATCCTTGCAAATGTTTGTAGTAGGCAGCTATATTACTAGGCCTGCCTAGGCAAAGTCTGCTTTTCAGGACTGTCTTCTGTGTGCAGAAGTTTCTTGGTTTTATGTCTGTTACAAGATCCTACCTTTCCAGTTAACTAAGAGTGTGATGTTTGTATCTTTTTGGCTCAGTCCCTGGTCCTTTGCTATAGGGTTGTGGTGAAGTTATTACCAAAGAAATTCCCAGTATTGTTACATAAGGGAGAACAATTGATCACAAAAGATATGATCTCCTAGCTGAAGTAGTAAAACTAGCAATAATGATAACATCAAGCACAGTTTAGAAACTGACAAACTGTGATTACTATTGATTTTGTACATTAGACCATAGGAGCAGAGTCTATAATTATATTACAGAACCAGTCATAAATTAGGGTTTGTATGCAAAGTTTGGCCTTTTGATAGAGTGGTTTTATACTATGCTGGGAAAATTTAGGAAGGATAGTGTATAAAACAAAGATAGCTAGCTAGGAAGTAGAAGCAAGACTGGCAGACAAAGGATGATTGCACAAGGTTTGGAAAACTAGAGAAGGAGGTAGAAAAGAAAAAATGAAGGAATATTCAAGAGATTATCTTAACTTGGTCTCTGGGTTTGGGAAATGGGATTAGTTTTCTATGGTTGGACTTCTCCCCAGCCATTTAGAAGAGAGAAAACAGGAGCAAAAGAAAGAAAGAGGGAAAGAAAGAAAGAAAGAAAGAAAGAAAGAAAGAAAGAACAAAAGATGAAGAAAACAAGAAAAAGAAAAAGAAGAGAGAAAAAGAAGAAAAACATGGAGAGAAAAAGGGAAGTTAAAAAGTTCTGCATTCTTTCCAAGCTGGTTGCCAGTCCTGCAGAACCCTCAGTCATCTGTTGGCTCACATTTTTATTGTTATTGTGGACTTTTCATACCATTAGTCTCACTTATCCATCTTGTGTGCCTTAGCTGTGACCCTACTGTGTCACTGTTGTTACTTCTGGTCTCTAGGCTTCACCAAGCTGTTCACCTCAGTTGTGACAGTATCAAGGGGAGGGGTTGTTCTCCTCTGAGTTGGTTCTCATGAGTTCCCATGGTGCTGGAGAGGTGATGGGAGGGCCTCTCTCCTGTGATATCATTGTTTATCCTTAAATTATATACAGCAGTTTTGCTGGAAAAAAAAAGATTTATTTGATGTCAATTTTCTTTTAGCATTTTGAATAGATCCACCCACCACCTCTGGCTTCCATGTTTTCTGATTAGAAATCAGCATTCAATCTTTTTAGGATCCCTTGTACATAAAGGGTTACATAATTTTTTCGAGCTTCTAGGTGTTCAGGTTAATTTTTAATCACTTTTAATGATCCATAGGCAAATTCATATGCATACAGCAAAGTCATATTGTCCTAGAAGGAGACGGGATAGAAAAAGTGGCTATAAAATCATTTGGAAAAATAATGACCTATGACTTACCTATTTAACAACTGTTTGGACTTAAAACAGAAACACATTTTTTGAACTTTTGACTTGGTTTTAGATTTACACAGGAGTGTGAGCAGTGATGTAGCTTTATGGTGGCTTCTTCTACAGTTCAGTACTGTAATTTTTAATGATTGTGCTGTACAGTACAGTACCGTAGTATTAGGTTCTGTTAAATGTTATAGTACTGCAGGTTAGAGTTATGCAATAAAAGCAAAGTCATCAAATTGGAATTTCTTTTGAGCATTTCTTTTTTCAGGATAATATAATGTGCATACCATATACAATTTCTTATTTAGTGACCAGTTCAATTAATGGTCTACTTTCAGGAATGGAACTCAGTTTTTAAATGAGGAACATCTGTATTTGATAGGACATCATTTTTATGTTTTATTTTTTCAGGCATAATTTGTTTTCATTCAATGTATTTCAAGTAACTGGTTGAAAGTATTCATGTAGCAAATTTGATGTATTACTTTCTTAAAGGGCAGTTTCTGTATGTTCTTGTTATTCCTTAGTAAGGGACATATTTTCTTATGTCTTTGCATATATAGTAATTGTTTGTTCAAAACATTGGACACACTAAATAATATTAGGTAGAAATTTTCAAAATGAGATTCTCACTGCTTCTTAGGGTTTGCTATTGTCACTGTTTACTGTCACATATTTTAGAGATTTTCTGAACTATGTATTCTTTGTCATATATGTCTAACTTAAATTCTGTTCAGTAGCACAGAGATTCATGAGTGACTGGACATTTTCATAAATGCACTGTGCCAATCGACCTCCCATTATTGTTAATTTGGCTGACAGTCTCTGAGTTACAGTTTAGGCCCAGAAACACCCAGCCAGGCATTTGGTCACTGTGCTTTGTTTCTTAGCTACACAGAGCCTCAAGGACTGCCAAAAATGAAACTGAAAATGACTCGGGACATGTGAGCTGCTCTGTGTATGTGGGTGATCATCTAGATCCTCAGTAATATATAGGCATTTTTCAAAGCGCCTGCTGACAATTAATTCAAGGTTTTCCTCTGAGACTTTTAGGCTTGACTATTGTTTTCCAAAAGTATTATCAACAACTCAGACAACTGTGAAGGAAAGCAACTATCTATCTCTTGCTTTTTTTTTTCCTTGTCAAAAAACTATTTTAAAGGCTATTCATACGGGATGAATTTTATATCGGGTCAAAAAATTTGGGGTCTCCTAATGAGTCACCAGATACTAAAATAATAACAAACATCTATGGGCATGGTTTTGAAGAACCTTCACCTTTATACTACTTCCCAGAGTGGTTACTAGGATGCTGGTTTTCACTTTGATTATGGGACATTGGTTTTCAAGGATGCTAAGGAGTTCAAGGGATACAAAGGAATCAGAGTAGTAAGAATACCATAAAACTGGATTGGGGATTTAGCTCAGTGGGGAAAGTGCCTGCCTGGCAAACATGAAGTCTTGAGTTCAATACTCAGTACAAAAAAAAAAAAAAAAAAAAACGCACAAGAATGCCATAAAACTCACAGTTCTTACTGAGATGCAAATGTTTTTGTTTCAATAATGCTCCTAAATTTTCTAAAAAACTTAAGCTGATTTCCAGAGTTTAGAAAAAATTGATACTGATGATTTTTGCAATTGTTCTCATTATTTTTATGCAGACAAAATGTTGGGAGATACCTATTATGCCAATCATTACCTTCATAGCAATTACATAGTTTCTATATGTAGATGACCTCTACAGAGATAATTTGATGATTATATTAATTATTATCATATATTTTAATATTAATTATTTTAAGATTGTTGTGTTGCCAAAAGTAGTATGATAGAATTGACATATAGTAATAGCATCTCAAAACCAGAAGCCACATACTTCGAAAGCTAAAACATCCCTCATAAGAACACAGGGTCAGGATTTATGCTTGCTAGATCACAGTGATAGTATCCTGTTCATGTAAGAATAACTGGTGAAATACTGAGTTGATCAGTTATACCATAGAACTACATGAAATTGAAACGAGTTGAGTAACTTAAATAATTAACAATTAGGAGTTTCAACCAAGCAAAATAGGTTTACCTTTATGCTAAAGGTGTGAAGAGTATATGTGTTGAGAGATGAGAGGGTAAAAGAAAGAACTGCTACACAACTATTGTCTTGATAAGTAAGTTCTTTTGTGGTCTGTAATGGGTTTTAACAAATTGGTGTGGTCAACCAAAGATCATCAAATAAATATATTTGATTTGAATTTGATATTCTCCAGGGAAGAAATACAGGTACTGTAATAACAGTTTCCATAGACTTTTTTTTTGATCAGATGAAATAAATAATACACAATGAAATTACTTACTGAGAATATATTATCAACTAACACTATGTGATTCTAAAAGTATGGCCCATCGTGTCCAGGAAAGTAAAATATAAATATGTGTATGAGTGTCACATGCATGAAGGTATTAATCTTGCCTTTGTTTTCTGTATTTAGAATTTGAATATCATGGTGTCTTCTATGAATGTGCCTTTCATACACAAAATGAATAATCCACCTACCCTCTATTGGGCTCTAACCCTGTGAATTACAATTCCTTTATCCCAGTTGCCCTATAGGGGGCCAGCAGTCTGTCAAATAAGGACCAACTCACTGAAACTTCAGATTAGTCAGTTCTAACCTTGTTTGTGGCCCATTCTTTCCCACAGGAGCCTCAACAGAGACTCTTGCCCCAGTTTCTCTTTTACTCCCTCTGCACCCTAACTGGCCATGGTACTTCCCTACAGGACCCTCTCCAGCTTGGTATGTATCCTTTCTCTACAGAACCATCAATCAATATTTCTTTCTTTGCAACTACCATTTCTGTGCATGTCTGCATATCCGACTGCATCTGACTAGAAAAGATCCTAGGTCTCTTAAAATAATATGCATATACTTATCTTTGTGTGTGAGTGTGTGTGTGTGTTTATTAGTTCTTTGATTTCTACATGATACAACAATTGAATAAATAAGAGATCAAAATTGAGATCGTCAGCTTGGGATATATCATCAATTCATTTCTTGTTTCCAGATTGAGGCTGCAGCATACTCTACTTTTTACATTTGACATATATTTATCCTGTGAAAAAATTATGGCTATTCTTTTTCAAAAAAATAACTAACTCCACACAGGGAATGTAAATATTATGTACTGCAAACATGTACAAAAAAAAAAAAAAAAAAAAAAAAAAAAAAAAAAAAAAAAAAAAAAAAAAAAAAAAAAAAAAAAAAAAAAAAAAAAAAAAAGAAAGAAAGAAAGAAAGAAAGAAGGAAAGACGATCAAGGGATGGGTGAAGAGGGTAAAGAGATGAAGAAAGGAAGTAGGTACTTTTCTAACTTCCTTCAAGGAATGTAAACAGTATATACCACATACATGTATTAATAAACTGAAATTTAAAACTGTTGCTTTGCTCCTATATATTGACATATAAGAAAGTTTAATGTAAGACAATGACTAATACATTTTTTTCTTGTATGATTAATTTGTTTATGTTTAACAAGAAGCTATGTTAAATCATCTTATTCGAAGTATGAGTAGGGGAAAAGATGACTGTGGCAGAATCCTCCCCACTGAAATCTCAAAAGAATGTGTGGCAAGAATATAAATTACCAAATATGGTATGGTAAATGCAAAAGGAGATATACAATGTGCTGTGAGAGGACAGATAATTTTCAACTGGGAAGAATTAGAAGAGATAACAAGTAAAAAATAAGATTTGAATAGAATTTTGAGTGAAAAGCTGAATCCCAGGAGGCAGAAGAATCAATAAAAATCAATTAGTCATGGTACTTGTTGGCTAGAACATTAGTAAGTTGTAAAAGAGATTTGGAAAATAACTTTTGAAACGACTGTGAGGACAAATGGAAGAAGATCGTCAATGCCATAGTAAGCTATTTGAATTTTTAAAAATTGTCTTTATGCGATTATTAAGAATAATGAAAATTCATTGTACTTGATCGTTTTGTTAGAAACAATAATACTAACCACTTTCGTTCTTCACATAATTCTTGAATTATCATGACTTTTTCTGTGGAATCTTGCAGTAAGTTGCAGGTTAGATTCTCTGAAAAATATTATTTTATGTGGATATTAGGGTAGGAAGTGAACTAAGGGATACTCTTAAACCCAACAGTTGTGGAATGCAATGAAAAGAAGCAGATTAGACTGAAAGAGAAGTTGAGCAGCACTGCAGAGGGTAACCTGTCCTTCACTGCTAGCAAAGGATATACATACCACACCACATCAAGCGCTACACCATGCTTTTCCTTCTGACTCTAGGCCCAGCCTTGTGATATGCTCTGGCCAAAAGACATTAAGAAGGTGATGAAAATAGAAGTCTGAAAAATTTTTGAGTGATCTCACTAGCTTCTTTACTTAATGAAAGAATAATACAGGGTTTTCACACTCAAGATAAAAGAGTGGCTGTTTCCAGTGCCTCGGGGTATCACAGTCCAGAGCATCCTATATTCAGAGCCCCTTGCTCCTCCACTATAGGTGCGATTGTTTGCTAAGTTCTACATAGCCTCCCACATGACCAGCAGATGACTACGTGGAACAGAAATTTTGTGCTTTGCTGTTATTCAACATTATCACTGTATTAAATAACTATGTAAATACATAAGTAGAAAATATTATTTCAATGCACTATTGGTTTTATTTTCTTTTGTTTTGTTTCATCTTATTTATTTTGGTGGTACTAGGGATTGAACCCGTGACCTTCACTCTGAACTACATCCTCAGCCAGGTCTCCTCTTATGAAGACAGGGTTTCTCTTAATCACTAAGTTGCCCTGCCTGGACTCAATTCTGTGATCCTTCTGCCTCTGCTTCCCAGAGTGTTGGAATTATAGATATGTACCACCAATGGCATGCACAAAACACTTTTCGATATTAAGATTTCTCAATGCAATAATCTTATGGCCTATATACTCTTTTAAAGGGCGCCTCCATAAGAAACGGTGTAACTAAGGGTTTCATAGGTGTTTGAAAATGATCAATGGATATAAAAATCTTGTTCAAGCTAGAAATGTGCACTGTAGCATATCTGTTCTTTATTCCTTGATAGAGCCCTACCAATATATAAAATCAACAGGCCATTGAATGTAGACCATTGCATATAATTAAAAAAAATTTCTTAAGAGTCCTACATTCCTTTAACTAATTCGCAGATAACCAGTTTGTATTTTACACCAGATATTTCTGAATTATCATAAATAGACTTTAGGCATTTTAGACATTTAATTAACAACTAGCCAAAGAAGAACATGTTATTCCAGTTATTACTGTTTTACTAGGTTTATGTATTCTAGGTTAGGTAAAATATAAGACAGAACCTTGAAAAGTATCATAGGTTGAAAAAAAATAAGTTGGTTTCAAGAATTATGTTTCATTATTCAGTATGTTAAAGAAAAATAAATTGAAGCTGAGATATTCACCATTCCTGTATATTTGTATAATAAATAATTATTAGTTATAAATATATTTTCCTTTCCTTATTAATTGCTACAGTTTTAAGTCTACAGTTAAGTTCAGTGCAAGTTTTGGGAAATGTAGTAGTCACTCATGTTTATTTATAAGTGCTTTTATAGAAATTATACTTTGTTAATTATTCAGTTTTAATAATTTTGACTACCTAAAATTAAATTAGCCCACAGGTACATGAAGCTCCAGGCACATAATATACATTAGTCATTTCTATCCCCATTCCTTTCTAGAGTTCTCCCAGAGTTTTTCTTTTTCTTTTCTTTTTTTCTCTTTTCCTTGTAAGTCATTCAATCTTACATCAGTGGATGCAATTTCTTAAAATACATTTGTGTAAACCTCAGGCATTGATATTATGACACAAAAGAAATCAATATTTCTTTAACATATAGATTCTGTTTAGCTGCAATTCTTTTAAGTTTCTTAGAGTCTAGTACTATAAATTATTTTTCAAAACTTTTGAACATAATGGTACTGATAATGATTATAACAATCACGATCTTTTGCAGAATGCTTAATATAATTGACAATTACACTAGATGAAAGAGATACTATTGCCTCTTGTAAGAAAAAAGAATAGCCATTGTTATAATTTATTTGTTTTTTAAGCAACTGATTGATCAGTCATTACGTGTCAAAGGAACTACTATATTTTTAATTCTTTACCTTTAAAAAAGCAGGATCCTTTAGTATTTCTGAAGTAGCAATTAAATACTGGGTTTGTGCTCTTGCTTTGAATTTTCCTAGGAACATTTATATTTGATAAGGAATTTTGCTTCCCTCATAAAACAAAAAACCTACTATTAATAATAATGCCAAAATTAATGACCATAAAATGTTTAGTGAACTAAAATGAAATACATATACAGATATAAACATGTCTGTGCAAATTTTTACTTCTGTAATATTATAAGCAATGGAGAAAATAGCTACCTTTTGTGTTCAGAAAGGCTTCTTATCACAGTTAGTTACTGACTATATAAAACATTATGTTTAGGGAATTACTCAAAGAATTAGGCCATGAAAAATATCCACATTTTAAAATAAATTCCCATGTCATTTGAATCTCCTACCTTGCAGCTGCACATATGCTATCTTAATCTCTGGACAGCTTTCTGAGTCCATCACACTGACCTCGATCCTGTCTCTTCACAAGTTGTGTGCAAGAGGAGTTTTTCATTTCTTGGGTCCTAGCTTGAAGCATCTTCTCACTGGAGAAGGCTTCCCTGAAATCTTTGTCTGAATGATACATTCTACCGCTTCATATTTTCCTTATTCGCAGCACTACAGCAATTTCCCTGATTTTACTTATCATAAATCAAGTTACTTTGCTCTCTTTCTTAAGACTTGTCTCTTTCACTGGGTCAATATATTCATTGTTGCAAAATGAACTGATGTGTATCACCCAGTGTATAAAAGATGCTCATCAGTTATTAAAGGCAAAAAAGGGAAAGATTTAATGAAGGAATACATAAAGACAAAGAGTAGATCAAAATTTTCCAAAATAATCACCAAGTCAAACAATTATAAAGTTTCCAAATCTTTTCTTCACTAGAAAATAATTCATAATCATTTGAATTATGAGAGGAAAAATATGCATGCTAGCACCAGTAATGTTAATGAGACTTAAAATGAGATTCAAAGCACAAAGAGACATTAGACTCATGGGAATTCAGGAATCATCATTTTGGAAAGCATATTTCAAAATCCTGTAACAATTCTACTAGCCAGCTTCCCTGTTTTAGGAAACAAACACCTCACACCCATCATTTAAAGAGAAGTTTATTTGGCTCACAGCTTTTAAAGGATTCGGTCCATGGTCACTGTTAAGGTTTGTGTCTAGATGTCCCCCCAAAACTCCATGCAGTCATAGGACTTTTTCAGAGGTGGCTGAATCTACAATGTTTGATACTGGGATTAAGGTTGGGTGATTACTAAATCAGTACACTGACTGGTTTGGCACTGCCCTAAACCCAGTAGTCTGAATATAATTAAAGGGGTAGAAAGACTCAGCTAAGGTTTTTCATTGCTTTCCTACCTTTTAGTCACCATGAACTGGTTCCCTCTTGTTGAATTTGCTGTTTACTGCTGCCATAAATAGTTGTCCCTCTGTTAGGTGTCACCCTGCCTTGGAGCCAGTGGATTATGGACCGAAACCTCTACAAAACATGAACTAAATAAACCTTTCCCTCTTTAGCTGTGGGCATTGGGTATTTTGTCCCAGTGATAAGAGAAAAGGAACTAAGACATTCACTTGTCTTCAAGGCAGAAATACCTTGGTGGAAGGGCACAGCTAACAAAGCTGCATAGCTCTGGGCAGCTGGGTAGCAGAGCAGGAAAGGCTAACAGTGTAGCCACGGTGCATCCCAACACCACCAGAAGTGTGTTTCACTAAACTGTAGGTTGGATCCCAAGCCAATCAAGTTGACAATGTACTTCAGCCTTCACAAAACTTTAGTATTCACCTAGTTTAGATCACCTCTTTAAATCTATCAACTCAATTATTCAATCTCATCACAGTTTCCAATTCACTCCCAATTTTATTACTACTATAATTTTACTACCATAAAATACATCTGCACATGTGCTTCTATCTCTATCTGTTGGATTAACTGATCCATCTTTATGAACACTGTTTCTCCACTCTACACACCTAGGTTAAGCCAAACTCTCTGCTTGTTCTGTGCTTGTCCACAGAATCTGAATGTTGCAGGTGAAAAAACTCATAACTGTGTTGATAATTCTCATCTTAATGCATGCATGTAACTTGTGGCCATGCATCTTAAAGTAGTGCTCAGCAGTGCCACAATCTTTCCCCAGTATATTAACCTATAAAATGATGTAGAAATCCACAGACATACTGGAGCCTAAGTGATTTCTTGCTGTCCTTAGTGACAAGGATAAACTGCAGAACTTGGAATCCTTTGCCATGGACCTAATATGCACCTGACCAGAAAAACAGAAGAATGATCTAGGGACAAATAAAGCAATTGCAAGTCTGACTCTGCCTCACACCAAGGAATTGAGTCAGCAGAGCCTCAGTAAGTAGGTGAGCTACACACTGCTTGATCCTTCCTTCTGCCTTTCACAATCTGCCAGAATCTCCCTTGATACTCACTGTAATGAAAACATGCAACATAGGAAATCCTGTAAAATATGCAATTTCCAGAAATTCTGAAAAAGTAGGTTGACACATTGAAACACCACCATCACAATTCCTAATCCCCATTCCAAACTCCACTCTGGTACACAAATTAAGATTTTTCTTTCATTCTTTTTTTTTATTTAAGAGAAAAAAAAACATATAAGAAAGACAAAAAGCAGAAGAGACAAATAAAAGACAACAGCAAATCCACAACAGTAACATTATAGGTTTACAAAACAAGATGATAGGAACTTGACAATGGTTTCAATATTATATATCGTTACCTTCAACATGGCTGTTTACATTAACAGATATAAACATGCAAAATTGATCTAATCATATGAGTATTAACTGTTCTTTCTCAATAACTAATACATTCAGCAGTATAGTCATTTTAGTTATCTTATATACACATATATATAGATTTATGTCTTTTTCCTTTTCCCTTCCTTCTTTCCTCCTTTTCCCTTTCCCAATTACTTTTGCTCTTTGAACAGTTTTTTTACCCTTACACAGTATTTATTGTAGATTTTGGATCATATATACTTTTTCAGTTTCTTACACTAGGGAGACAATGCAGTATTCACATATGTGGGTTTGATTTATCTCGCTTATGAGTATGGTCTCGAGTCGTGTCCATTTACTTATAAAAGTCTCAGTGCAATCTTTATTGACAGCTGAGTAGTCCTCCATTGTATAAAAATACCACATCTTTTTTATCCATTCCTTGATTGATGGGCACTTGGGTTGTTTCCAAGATTTGGCTATTACAAAGTAGGTTGCTATAAACAAGGGTGCACAAATATCACTGTGGTATGATGCTTTCAGTTCTTCTGGGAATATGCCCAGAAGAGGGAGAGCTGGGTCAAATGGGATCTCTCATCCTAGCTTCTTGAGGAATCTCCACACTGATTTCCACAGTGGTTTTACCAGTCTACACTCCCACCAACAGTGGAGAAGAGTTCCTTTTTCCCCACAGTCCCTCCAGCATTTGTCGTTGGTTGATTTTTTAATGTTGGCCATTCTTTCTGGAGTGAGATGGAATCTCAGTGTTGTTTTAATTTGCATTTCCCGAATGACCATTGATGTTGAACATTTTTTCTTATATTTGTTTGCCATAAGCTTTTTCTTAGCACTATACACACTGATTTCTGTTCAAATTTTACAGGACCTTTCAGAAGTGTTCTATGTGTTTACTGGTTTAAGTAACTAATTAAAATTGAAATTTAAGAGCAGTTCTAGGGGTTACCTTTTCATTTTTTTCTGATATGATTATATGCCCTTCCTATGGGAGGAGAAATGATCACTCGAGAGAAATTTTCCACCAGTGGTGCAAGAAGTTGAAATTCTCCTTGAATATACAGCAAAGAAACAAGAAGAACCCTTTATCTTTGTCCCAAAAATATGCCAGGATTTAGCATAAACTTACTTTAGAAATGCACAGAAACTATTACTACTTCCTTTTTGTAATTCGAATCCTGGCTTGTGCTGAGAGCTGCTCCTGATAGACAGTGACTTGTGACTGAAGCCAAAGTCATATAATCTCTCTTATAATCAGTACCAAGAAAAGCTGAAGTAAAAATTACTATTCAGATGCTGCTGATAGTTGGCAAAAAGCTACATATCAAGTTTCTTAAATGTTTCCAAATGAGGTAAAAAAGAATATAAAAAGAGGAAATAAGTTGAATTTGTCCTAGGTATGCTCATATGCTGAAATTGGTATTTCAAATGATTATGTTTTAAATGAAGGCTTGGGCTCCAGACTATGGCACAAATGGGGATAGTGCAATCTGGAGGAGAAGGTTGGGAAGTCAGGTCATTGGAGATGCACCCCAGAAGGGGATTTGGGGACCCATCCCTTCCTGCTTGTCCTGTTTGCTTATCAGCCTCCACAAGGACAGAATTCTTGCTCCACCATGCACTCCCAAAAATGGCATTCTAGGATGTTTTGCCTCACTACAGACACAGTCAACTGGGTCAAATAACCATGGACTAAAGACTCTGAAACCGTGAGGGGAAATAAATCATTTTTCTGAACAAGTTTCCCTTTTTTTTTTAATCTGCAATGGAAATCTAAATAGCACGACAGCACAGGCAATGAAAATGCTGTATGCATTACACTCATTTACAAGTACGGTATTTTGTATTTTTTAGAAAATATATACAGCATTTTCCCTATTTCTTGGTAAAATGAATATATATAATTTTCATGTACATTAGAATTTTATCAGAAGTGTTAGAAATGCCAGTGAAAATAACTGATGAGAAAATTTGAAAAATAGATTAGAAATCTGATAGTATAAAAGTATAAAATAAATCTTACTCTTAAAATGCATGTAATTCATAGTATATATTTAATTTTTAATAATAACCAACAATTACAAATTAAAAATATAATGAACAATCTAATGTCCTAATTTGTAAAAGCCCAAAGTTCTTCAAAAAAGATTTCGACTTGAGTTTTCCAATTGGTGAGATTTCTATGGAGTTCACTGGAGAGTCTTCAAAGAAATCCAGAAGTAAATTTTATTTGGGTCTCTTAGATAAAATACCCTTCCTAAAACAGTCTGGTGGGACTAAACTGTATAGCTTGACTCCAAGTACAGTTTGTAGCTAACTTGAACTTCCTCTTGTTTACATCACTCTCACTATCACACATGAGCATCTATATGAAAAGAAAAGTATCACTGTGATGTGTAGCCTATTTCTGAACAAACTGGGATGGAGAACAGGTGAATCTAGTTATTCAGAGGGTACCTATAGTCAGAAGAAGTCATCTGCAGAATTCACAACTGCAGCATACAATAATGCCCATTTATTTTCTTATGGTTTCCTTGGGCTGGATTCCAGGTACAGCTTAGTAAGTATTTTACTTAGGATCTCAGGACACTGCAAGCAATCGGATATTGGCCAGGCACCACTATTCTCTGAACTTCAGGTTCATCTTCCAAAATTATGTGGCTGGTGGCAAAATTCAGTTTCTTTCAGATGTAGGTCTCTATTCTCCTGCTGGCTGCCAGGCACAGATCTTTTAAACTTTGAGTAACCAATTGCAGCTTCCACTCTGTGACACACTGGCAGGCCTGTTCACAACATTGTAACTTGACTTTATTACAATGTTAGATGTACTGTTTACTAAGCACTTACATATCTCGTATAATTTTGTCATCACAAAAACCTAATAATTTATCCATACAGAGCTTAATAATATATCTTGCATCACTGGGCTGGAAGAGTGCATATTTAGACATTGACCTTTTACTGTAGGTCAAATTCTGAAAATTGTCAGTCATTTACTGCAGAACGATAGGAAATACACACTTGGTCTCTTGTCCTCAGGTCCTGGCACAGAGCTGTTAAAACCCTCGGAATTTCCTGGGTGACAGAATTACCTTACACAGAGCTCCCCATGCCTTTGACATTTCCTGAGTAATATGAACATTTTCTGTTCTTGTGAAGCAATTCACAGATAGCTTCAAGATGTGGACACATTTTTAGAAAGATCAAGTTATAGTTAGAAACTTGGAATTTTCAGACCCACCTTCCATCCTCTG